>VNJW01009533.1:0-12826 GCA_008042615.1 Drosophila auraria
GGCAAAGCCTAGCCACCCTTATCGCCCACTCTGCGCCTCAGGCACCGAGCTAGCAGGATGTATCGCCCGGCAAAGCCTAGCCACCCTTATCGCCCGCTCTGCGCCCTGGTCCGGGATCTCGTCGACGCGGTGTATCGCCCGGCAAAGCCTAGCCACGCGCGCAACTCCCACAACTTGATTTTCCTCGACCGTTGATTCCTCCGATTGGTCCTTGCCACTGGACCTCGCTGCTCCTTGATTGTTGTCGTCCTTCCACGCGTTGGATCTCAGCGTTGAAGTCTCTGTTCGGAAGGCTTGCCACTTCAAGCTCCGAACTTCTCGACTTTGCTTCTTGATCTCTCGCGGCCTCTGGTTTAACTTTGACTGGCTCCGTTGACGCACTCGCTCGGATTCTCGCACACGTACTAGTTGATGTGCGCAGGCGTCCTCTGCCTTTTATAGGCTCCGCCTGTGCCGTTATTCCTGCACGCCTCGGTCACGCGACCCGGTCCAAAGTCCGGCGCAAATCGCGTGACCGGGTCCAAAGTCCGGCCCATGTCCCGTTAGTTATCGGCGTCTCCTCCTTGGCGGCCAAAGTCCACGGCCGCCGATCACGCCACCGGGTACAATGTCCACTAGAGTCCCGCTATATTAGCGGCGTCTCCTTTGTGGTGGACCCCTGCATCGGCACTGCCTGTTGCTAGGCAGTCCTCATCCTCCCCCCCCGTACCCTTGCCCCGCTTGGTTGCCAAGCGGCTGCTGCCCTCGGCAGTGTGCATCCACTGCACCCTGCGTTGTGGGGAGTTTGCATACAACTCCTCACAGTATGATATTATAAGAAACAGCCCAAAAAAAAAACAAGTTTTAAAGCTCCCTCAAATGAGTGAGAATTAATGAGTCATGGAGTAAAATTTAGCAAAAGCGATGCCAGGACCTCCTTGACTCTATGCCAAGGGGCTAGACATCTGTTATTGGCTATAAATATTACTTAATTAATTATTAAATGAAGAAGATAATGTCCTGTGTAAAGCAATATGTCTCTCATTTAAAGGTAGGTTCTTTTTAGGCCGCAGACTTTTAGGTTATGTTGCCTGAGATATGTGTAAACAGTTTGCTCTATTGCATTCGTTTTAGGCTACTTCCAGACTCAGTAGAAGACTTAAAGGAACCCATCTTGCTCTCAGAAAACAACCTATTGCTCACGTTTTTCTGTCGAAGCCTTTAATTTTATGACATTTTTTTTGTTATTTTGTTAATATATTGTACCAATTGACCAACTTTCTGTTTGATTTTTATTCCAATATTATTATTTATTTTTAATAACACTCTTTTCCGCAGTGCACTGCGTCCCACGTCCTATTAAAATGCTTTTTAAAATAAGGCTCAATTTTTAGCCTCAATTTATTGTTTATTGTCTTTATTTTTACCTTATAATGAGTGCGAGAGAGACGGCAACAACTTGAATTCGCCCCACAATTATTGAGGCTAGCGGCAGCGCTGCTCCCAAAAATTGTATTTGCTAGGTACAATTTGTTTGCCATAGAAAAATTTTTGGGTTGCTACATCGACAACAGTTGGAAAAATGGTCAGAATATAGCTGTAAGAGAGGCTGCAAATAAAGCAAACGTCTACATTTCTTGAGTTGATAATTCAAACTGATTTTATTAGGAGCGGACTCCGATTTATAAAGATAATAGCGTAGGTAGCTAACATCAAATCTTATTCTAGACTTATAGCTAGACCAACAGAGTGGTCTGTTTATCCATTAGCAAGGGATACATTCTTTAGTGCGATAGGGGTGAACACAGAATTTGTGGATCCTACGCATGGATTCAAATAACATAGACATATAGTCAAGTGTTTTGTCTTAGGCCCATTTGGCCGCTTTATTTAAAGATATGCTGAGATCTCACGCAGGGGTTCAGATTACATTACATTATTTGTGTTACGCTCAACCTGCCGCTATGTTTAAAGTCATGCGTACATGCGCTAAGCAGCATATTAGGTAATGGTCTAATATGATTGTCTAATATGATTTCATACAACGATTTAGTGAACTGCAGGTTTTTTTTTTAACTTCTTGCAAAGGCCCGGCAAAGGTTAGGCCTTGTAATCTGCATAACTGTACATTTTCTTATTATATATATAATTAACATTACAACAATTACACCAGTTCACAAAATAAAAAAAAATAATTGCTCCAAGCCTGTTGATGCAAAATTCTGTTAGAGTTGAGTCCCCAGATCACGAAAATGGCTTTAATTTTTTTTTCTATGGATACGTTTTTTTTTTTTAAATTTTTTAAAGTTTTACACAAAAAAATTCTGCTCATTTTACGTTTCTCATTTCATAGCTCGAATTGTAGCCAACCAATTTAGCCGTCGAATGTTTTATTTTACAGGTTATGAACTAACCTTTCGATTTTTATAAAAATTTACAAAATTAAGTTGAAGTAAGATAAAAATTAAATAATCCAAATTTAATGAATAGGTTAAGATCTTGACCACATCTCAACTAAAATTCAGGAGTAATATCGATTTGACGGGGGCGCTCTTGTACATAATACTCCTGCTTTATTTTTTCTGCAGGAAAAAAAGATTTGTTTTTATACCACGGTTTGAGGCCGCAACGCCGTATAACCCTTTAATGGTACCAATGACCCTAATCAAATTAATACATTGTCTATGTACGTATATAAAGGCGATTATTTAATATTTATTTTACTTCAACTTAATTTTGTAAATTTTTGTTTATTTAACGAAACTTTTTTCATAGCTAAACCCGACAGTTCATCACATCTAGCACAGTTAACAGACTATATAAAGGCGGTTTCCAACACTGTACCTTTAATCTAGTAGACATCTGACCTAAAATTTTAAAAAATTTCTCAATTTACTTAACTTTGAAAATCCACGATAAATCCATTTTTCAACGGAATTCTGGAGTTGTAGGCCTGTTTGATACCTTGGTCGATCAACTTTAGAAAAAAACAAGTTTTGATTTTTCAACGGAATTTTTTCGAGTTTTTAGGATGCTAGCAGCATGTTAACATTTGAGTTAACAGATTAACATTTCCACTTTTTTCAAGTTTGTCGACCTCTAGCACACAAAGTACTTATTCAATATACATAAAGTTTATAAAAATCGAAAGGTTAGTTCATGTTCATTACATGTAAAATAAAACATTCGACGGCTAAATTGGTTGGCTACAACTCGAGCTATGATATGAGAAACGTAAAATGAGCAGATTTGTTTGTGTAAGACTTTAAGAAATCTTAACAAAAAACGTATCAATAGAAAAAAAAGATAAAGCCATTTTCGTGATCTGGGGACTCAACTTTACCAGAATTTCACATCAACAGGCTTGGAGCATTTTGAGTGTAAACTAATGTTATCAAGTATATGATTAAAGAGGTAAGGCCAGATTCGTGATGCACATTTAACCCCTTTAACCCCTTTAGTTCCGTATGGACTTCTTTTAATTGAGCTAATTCCTTTGATAATCTATAAATTTCTGCATTTTGATTTAATGATTTGTTTTCAAATGGGCTCCAAACGATTTTTGGTATATCCGTGATATCCCCAACATAACCTGATGAGAGCACGTCTTGCCTTTCTGATTTGATATTATATTGGGCTACTAATCTTATTGTCTGTGCGAGCTGTGCAATCAGACCTAAGTGTTAGAACTTCTTGCTCTTGCAAGTTGACTAATTTCATTTTTGAATTTCCGCATTGAATTCTTACTTTAGCATTATAATTAACCTTAAATAGCCAAGTGCTTTTTGGTTTTAATTCTACCCAATACGATTTAGCTGGTCTACCTGGTTTAAGGGGTCTTAACTCACATGCTAAATCATTGGCATTACTCCACGGCCAATTTCGCTCACAAACTCTTCTTTGAGCCTGCCATTTTTTGCATTTATTCCGCGTGGTCTGTCATTAAATGATATAAATCAGTTTTAAATGATATGAATCAATTAAATGATATGAATCAATTTAAAATTAAATACTCTGAACTTAAGTTAGCTATTAGCAACCTTTCCTCTGACCAAACTGGTACTGGAATTGCCCCATATAATTTCGATGGGTGTCTGCTAAATAATATCTTAACATTTATTATCAATTTCTTGTCTACAAACAAACCTCTTGCTGTCGACAGCGTATATACCTCTTTTAATTCTGTTCCAGTTCTTTTCCCTGGTAAAACTAACTTCTCAGATAGACTTTCCATGATCTTAGATATTTCGCCTTTCAATTTACTCGGTTTAGGAATATTATTAGATTTATATCTATCAGCATGCTTATTATGCCTGCTTGTGTCTTTTCGCAATTTTCAATTAATAACTAGTTTCCATAAAGAAGTTTATGGATTCCTTATTAACGTAGTAACTTTCTTGCAGTACAGCCGTCATATTCTCTATCCGTTTGTTCATATATCTGAAATTATTATTAACTTCCTTATTTGTCTTTTTAAGAATATTAGCCGTTGAATCAACTATGGACAGTTACCTTTTATCTAGTTCATTGAGGCTGTGTTGGTTATCTAACAAATTTCTCATATTTCAAACAGAATATGATATAAGGATCCCATAAGTTCAAATGGAGCGCGCTTTGTTCTTCGGTTGCTACGAGCCATAAATAATTTATTGTTTTTTTTCTAACTCAGTCAGTTGTTTTAACGTATTGTCTAAAACAAGACTGCACTGATCTTCGAAACTATGAAGCTTCTCACAAACCCGCCTCATCTAGTTTACTAGCGCATTTCTTTTGCTTATCATTTCAAAATAAGCATCCATGTTATAGAAAACGAGCAAATTTCAAGAGGAAGTGAAAATTTCTACTTCACCCATTGGAATCAAATATATGGCTGACGTCTTATTCGTTGTGAAACAACAAATAAGCCAATATACTACTTTGGCTTATTTTCTGAGGTGAGCGCTCCGTTTGATAGCTGACAAAATAAAAATAGCATACTCATAATTAACCCCAACTTGGATATCTTAGATCCTTTCCTAGTTACCCTTTTCGGGTTGGATTCTTCTTCATTATTTTCGGCAGCCTTGATTCCTATAAAAGGGCAAATTTTACTAATCGGCCGAGAAATGCATGCATCTTGCATCTTTACTTTCACTACACGAACTTTCTCATCCTTACCTTTATGCACTTCTTCGATTTTTCCTAGCGGCCATCTCGATGGAAAACAATTTTCATCTTTTATTAGAACTACTTGTCCCTTTTCTATATTAGGAATATCCTTTTTTCATTTATACCTTCTTTGTAGGGTATGCAAATAAACCTCTTTCCATTTTATCCAAAAATCTCTTTTCATTTTTTGAATCAATTTCCACCTATCTAAATTTTCTATTTTCTCACTCTCATTTATAGGCTCTATTACATCCTATCAGAAAGTGTCCAGGTTTAAGAACTCCGTTGTCCTCTATATCATTATCGGATAGATATAGGGGGCGAGAGTTCATCACTCCTTCTATTTGGCATAGCAAGGTTGACATCTCTTCACACACATTTTCTTCTGACCTCTATTTTTTTAACATTTCACATAATAAGGTCCTGCCTAATCATAGCTGTATTTAGAAATGGATATAACATTGTTACCCTATATTTGGGTAGATTTCCAATTACTTGTTGCGCAGTGATTTGACGATATCTAGCACATTTCGCTCATTCTATTAATTTGTTCTTTAAAGAGTTTCTTAATCCAAATATCCAATATTTTCTTTGTATGTAAGTTCTCATTAAATTTATTCCGCCATGTAAGGTTTCATTGTGAGCATTTTCTATATTTAATGCAGAAATGTGCCCTTTGTCGAGCACAATTGAATGTTTCACTTCAAATCCGGCATTGGAATTCTGCAATCTACTGCCTACGCTGATAATCTTATCCTGATCAATAAATGGATTTAAGCTTATCATTTTGAAATTCATTTTTATCTCTTTATAATTAAGCGAGCTCTTATGAACTAAATTGACATTTCTGCTCCATTTTTACTATTATTTGTTCCGCATATTTTATTTCCTTGACTGTTAAATAGCATGGTTACGAAATATTTATTGTTTTAATATTAATAAATCGGACTATGTAGCATATTATTCTCCTTAATTTGTGGATGCATGAATATTTTCCCAAGAGATTATAGATAATATCCCTATCAGTTGTCAACACTGTATTGACACTTGTTTCCTCCTTAGCATTAGACTGAGGCGGTCAATTCTGTTTTGATTCTTTTAACCAATTTGGCCCGTTCCACCAAAGATCAAAATGTATCAATTCATTGAAAGGAATAAACCAAATAAACCAAGAAAGGAGAAAGAAGTAAAAAGCGAGAGCCCATGAAATTTTCGATTGAGAGTGCCAATCAGTCTGAATTAAAATACCAAATTTCTGTTTATAGCCTTATAAAGTTTTGCGTTACACTGAACTTGTGAAAGAATAACAGTGCGTTTTTAAATAACAAGCAAATTCATAATTTTATGCAAGCCAAGCTTGGAAAAGTGCAAAGAAATACAAAACACCACACACACTGACAATATACACATACAACGAGAAAGAAAGCTAACTTCGGTAAACCGAAGTTTGTATACCCTTGCAGTCTGCAATTGGATCATTGAAAATCGATCCATTTTGGTAATGTAAAAAAAAAAATGTCAGATTATGTAAATTTTGTAAAATGTTTCATTTTACATGTAGAATTTTACATTTTCATATAAATCGACCGATCCCTTCTATGGCAGCTATATGATATAGTTGTCCGATCTTAATGAAATTAAAACCGTAATTCTAGAACTATAAAAAACGACTATATCTCGAAATTTATAGAAATTCGTTGAAAAACAGAAAAGTACAAATTTTTTTTACATTAATTTCGCCTTCATTTCTATGGCAGCTATAAGATATAGTGGTCCGATTTTGGCCGTCCCGACATATATACTGCGTGCTAAAGAAATAAGACTATGCTGAAAATTCCGATAGCTCAAAAACTGAGAGACTAGTTCGCGTAGAAACCGACAGACGGACAGACAGACGGACATGGCTAGATCGACTCGGCTGGTAATGCTGATCAAGAATATATATACTTTATGGGGTCGGAGATGCCTCCTTCACTGGCATCTGGGTGTTACACCGGCACTGAAACTGAAAGACATATTCCGAGTAAAAATGCGAAATCTTACAGATACTGTGGTTGACCCAACCATAATAATAAAATTTAAGCACTTGCGGGAAAAAATCTCACTGCAGCGGGCGGCTTTGAGTACAGGCGAGTCCACAAACAACAACTGTGCCTAAATATGCTGGGCATGGGCTCGCCTACGCTGATCTACCTCAACGAACAACTGTCAAAGGAGAACTACGAAATATTTAAAGAGGCAATGCGGATGAAGAGAAGCTTCTTTCGACAGTATTCTCTCGTCGTGGACTGGTGCATGTACGAGTGAGCGGGAGAGAAGATGTAATTTGCGTCGAGAGCATGCAAAAGCTTTCCTTACTCCAGCAAGACCTCTTGCCAACTGAGATGACCTCTGCTGATGATCGGAACTTTCGCAAGTAGAACAAAAAATAAATCCATACATTTAATTGAATGTTTAAAAATTATTACGTTAGTTTTAGTAAGTGTTCCATACCTAAATATTCTTCTATTCTTTGTTTGTGTGTGTATTTTTCAGAACAATTTATGAACTTATAAACAAATTAAATGCTTAGCAGTCAGAAAGCCGGCCTGCAAGTTTGCCATATAAACGCTCAAAGTTTAGTAAATAAAATAGATGCATTTACATATCTTATGGTAAATTTAAGCATTGACATAGTTCGCGTATCGAAAACATGGTTTAAATCTGATTTTAATAATGATTTGCTAATATCTTGTGACGGTGTTAATGTTTTCCGTTCAGATCGACTAGGCCGTGCTGGCGGAGTAGCAATATACGTAAATAAACAAATTAAATGTCGTGTACTGTGTAAGCAACCCTTTGATAGTCCGAACGAATATTTATTCCTTGAACTTTTAAATACAAAAAGTGGTAAGACTCTAGTTGGCTGCGAATATAGACCTCATAAAAATATTGACACGAGTGATATCATTAATCAAATATCCGATACAGCGCTATCTTACGCGGGCGTTATAATTATGAGCGATCTGAACAGTAATACGTTACAGGAACATTCTCTCTCTGAAGAAATGCAATCCATTGGCTTATATTTAGTTAACGCGACAGTCCCTACCCATTATAGCGAAACAAGTAGTACACTTCTGAATTCTCTTGTATGACCAAATATCTGTACCTAATTTTTCAAAGCATGACCTCATTTTCTTAAGCTATGACGTATTACCTGACAAAAATGACGAGATTATTACACATAGGGACTTTAAACATATTGATTATAGAGGATTAGACATTGAGTTAAATAACTGTGACTGGAATAGAATATATTCAACGTTATCCGCAAACGAACAGGTACATCAGCTTCAGTCGAACATTGAGTACCTATATAATACGTTTGTTCCTACTAGAAGTAAGATTATTCGACGACAAACCCTGGTTTAATACGGCTATACAAAACGGAATACTAGAAAGAAATAGGGCTTATAATAGATGGAAGCTTTATAGAACGGAACAATTATACAATGAATTTTCAAGGCACAGACGTATACATAAGTTAAATAGTGCAATATCCTCTAGTCAGACATGGAAGCATATTAAGGAAATCGGAATAGGAAAACACAACCCAAAGATAACTGCCGATATAGATGTTAATTATTTTAACAAGAAATTTACGCAACTTAAAGTACCAGAAGTCTTAGACAACCCATACCTGAACTCATCGCCAGTAAACTGTGATAATTTATTTGAATTCGGCTGCGTAAGCCAATATGACGTCCTAGAATCAATCAGTGATATTAAATCTAATGCAATTGGCATGGACAAATTAAACCCAAAATTTTTGACATTAATTCTTCCGAAAATATTAAAACATATGACACATATAATAAATACAGCACTAACGACTTCAACATTTCCGGATGACTGGAAAGTGGCAAAAAGTATCCCAATACCAAGAATGGAAATGAGTACAGGCCAATATCCATACTGCAGTTCCTCTCAAAAGGTTTTGAGAGATTAATGGCCAAACAAATAAACACCTTTCTTGACTTAAACGGAATATTAGACACAAGGCAATCTGGTTTCCGTAAGAACAGAAGAACAGTCGATTGTGACCGACTGTAAGATACCCGATACCCAAAGCATTGTGGGTGAAATTAAACAGGACATAAACATGGGAAAAAGGAAATGTTGACAAATAGAGGCAAATATTGCTAGAAACATGTTGAGCAACACTGAAAAGAAACAAATGTTGCTAGGAAGATGTTGGCCATTGGCCAACTCTCAAAAGCGACAAATGTTGCTAGGAACATGTTGAGCAACACCCAACAATGACAAATATTGCAAGGAACATGTTGAGGAAAAACCCGCAAGCGCGCGCACTCTCTCTCTCTCTCTCTCTCAAGCAGCTTACCCAGCAACTTTATTGTTTAATAACTTCTATGTTTATCATCCGATTTTACTCAAATTTTCAGAGCACGTCCGCGATTGCCTAATTATTAAGTCTATCTATTTACTATAAGCCGAAAGTAACACCTATAGCTAAAACAAACTTGATCTGCGTGCAACAGATTCCAATGTTGTCACCAAATTTGGTAACTCTAGCTCTTATAGTCTCTGAGATCTGTTGTTTCACACGGACGGAAAGACGGACAGACGGACAGACGGACATGGCTAGATCGACTCGGCTAGTGACGCTGATCAAGAATATATATACTTTATAGGGTCGGAGACTTCTCCTTCTGCCTGTTACATACATTCTCGGTTGACACTAACTTATAATACCCTTGTACCCTATGGGTATAATCAGTCTATGGAACAATTTTCCTCATGCCCTTAAAATCGAACGAAAAGAAATGAAATGCATTTTTTTCCTCGCTTTTAATCAATTATTTCAAAATGACTTCTCGAAATACGCATTTTTTTCCCTACTGCTGTTACCTTAGAAAAAATTTGGCTGAAATAATTTAGAAAAAAAAGTCTGCTTGATAACGTTATCATACAATTTTTTTACTGCCAAAAATTCATTAAAAATATTCTTATATAAATTATTACGAAATCATTCATTTATAATATAAATTTTATATACGTAATCATCATTTATATTAGGACGGGCTTTCCAAAGAGGGTTTGGGTGTCAGTGTCATTGCGTGGTTTTCGTTGGGAAGCCGCTGAGCACCACCTTAAAATAAAATATTACTTACGAGTTGTTGGGAGTTTGCTTCAAGTGTCTTTTCGACATGAATAGTTTTTACGGAATATGCTTCAGATAACAGTACTTCTATGTTTAAGTCCTTTAAATCGTTGATCCAAATATCACTCGAAGTTTCAAAGATAGATGTAAGATGGTTGGGCAGATTTGTATAGATATCCTTAACAAATCCCAAAAATAGTTGAATCTGGATAAAATAATATTATTAGAAGTTTTTCTATAGACAGGAAATAACAAAGTGTAAATGAACATAACGTACATAATATATATTTCATCTATGATCGTCTGCAACGGCGATTGTCATAGTAAATAATGCTTAAAAACCTTAACTTGGAAAACGCGTGCTTAAGACCTAGCTGCTTATTAGTATAGTATAAAGCTATGGAATACTTTATTTTATGGAATCGGTTCACACGTCTGCCATTTCAATGGCTAAAATTAATGAATTAAAATTTGAATTTTAATTTTAATTTTAACGCCCCTTATTCGCCAGACTAAGCTCCCTTTGATTATTTTTTATTTCTAAACTTGAAAAAATGGCTCGGAGGCAAAAGATTTGTCAACAATGAAGAGGTGGACTTCCAGGTTAATGCCTATCTTGAAGCTTCACAGTTCTTATTATAAACAAGTGAGAAAGCTACAGTCGAGTGAGACCGACTGTGAGATACCCGGTACCCAAAGTATTGTGCTTGAAATTAAATAGCACACAGACATGGAAAAACAAAATTTTGACAAATGAAGACAAAGGTTGCTAAAAACATGTTGAGCAACGTTCAAAAAAGACAAATTCTGCAGTTGTACGCAGCTGCATTACGAACAAATACTTCGCCCAAAAGCACGCTACACAGGAGAAGAAGAATCTTACCAGAGACTTTATTGTTTAATAACTTCCATGTTTATCATCAGATTTCTCTCAAATTTTCAGAAAACGTCCGCAAATCCGTCATACATATTTATTTTATCTTTTTTTTTTAAGCCAAAAATTTCGACTATATATATATAAAAAAAAAAAAATTTCGACTATACTATATATATATAAAGTTTTTTACGAGTTTCGGGGACGGAAGTGGACGTGGCCAAATTTTAAAACAAACTTGATCTGCGTGCAATAGATTCCAATGTTGTCACCAAATTTGTTAACTCTCTCTTATAGTCTCTGAGATCTGTTGTTTCACATGGACGGACAGACGGACAGATGGACATGGCTAAATCGACTCGGCTGGTGATGCTGATCAAGAATATATAAACTTTATGGGGTCAGTGATGCCTCCTTCTGCCTGTTACATACATCCCGATTGGAACTAACTTATAATACCCTTATACCCTATGGGTACCGGGTATAAAAAGGAATCGAAGCTATTGAACATCGCTGGGAAAAGTGTATCAACCTAAAAGGATCCTATGTTGAAAAAAATATATATATACAAATTTTTGTTTTTTAGAAGTTACGTCGGCTATTTCTCGGACGTCCCTCGTATGATCCTTTAATATATTGTAATAAAGCTATATTAAAATTTCATCCATATTGAACCACTATATCTTACAGCCATATGAATGATTTCGATTGTTTTTAAAGATATTGGATTAAGACTTAGTAAATGGCGTTTTAATTTTAATATAACCAAAAATTTAAAATTTCATCCAAGTCGAACCACTATATCTTATAGCTGCATTTGTTATTGTCCCTTTTAAGGACCTGCGTGGTATTCGGGCTCTTGCTCCGGCTAGCTCTTTATCGGGCCATCTGTCCCCGAACCCTGCCCACATATATAACAATAATTTAAAATCGAAAATACTCGACGTTTCACAACACTATAGACTGCACGGTTTACTTTTAAACCTTACTTCGAACACTAACCATACAACATATAGACTACTCATTTCATACAACGAAAATGGACGCAAAAATTTCTTAGCGACAGGCCCCAGGCCTGTGAGCGGCGGGCCCCGTCGCTCTCTCGCGGCTCTCTCTCTCTCTTCGCTCTCTCATTCTTATGCCGCACACTGATTGCGAGAGTTCGCTCGTTCAGTCTCAGAGTGGCATCTTCAAGAAGTTTGCTTTGCGCTTGAAATCTTCTTTATATGTATGCGTGTTCATGCATTCACGTACACGGGTGCATGTGTGCGATCATTTCATTTCGACCCAGCAAGAATATTTCGTCTTTTGGTACTTTTCATACTAGGTACCCTACAATATGGGCATATTCACAATTGGGTTAATGGTAAAAATAAGAATGTTATATGTTATAATATATTTCTTAATGTTTCAGCATACATTTCATATTTGTTTACAAATTCAAATCAGTGGCAGCAGTGAAATGTTTTGTATATATGATAAATTGCATAATAAAATTTCATGTACTGAGATAGGAACAGGGCATATTGCAGTCGGTGTCACTTAAAACTCCGACTGCTCTTATGTGGTTGAGAAATCAAGTCAGCTGTTATTGTTGTTATGCGAGCGGATGGTGCCTGCATACCCTACCGACGATTAATTATTAAATTATTTTCAATAAA
>VNJW01009535.1:0-36484 GCA_008042615.1 Drosophila auraria
TATACCGTTTTTTATATTTTTTGGGGGCGGAAGTGGGCGTGGCCAAATTTTAAAACAAACTTGATCTGCGTGCAACAGATTCCAATGTTGTCACCAAATTTGGTAACTCTAGCTCTTATAGTCTCTGAGATCTGTTGTTTCACACAGACGGACAGACGGACAGACGGACAGACGGACAGACGGACAGACGGACAGACGGACAGACGGACATGGCTAGATCGACTCGGCTAGTGACGCTGATCAAGAATATATATACTTTATAGGGTCGGAGATTTCTCCGTCCGCCTGTTACATACATTCTCGGTTGGCACTAACTTATAATACCCTTGTACCCTATGGGTACCGGGTATAAAAATATTATCCAGCTCACCTGCAAAATAAAAGATAAAAGAAAAAACTAAAATACCAAAATGAAGACAAGAAAAAGTTGTTCAAGAACATTTTCAGCTGCTACGAGAGGCACTTGAAAAAAACAAAGACTTATTGGCGACCTTTAAATAAATAAACTAATAATATAGAAAGTTATACTTCATTCAAGGAAAGGGAAATGGAATAGTTTAATTCTTTAAGAGTTTTTAGGCAAGCGATTTTAGGTAAAGGTTTAAGTAAACATTGTAGATCGATGTTTTCCAAACTAATTTATCATTTATTTAATCTCAATTTTTCCGACTGTTGCTTCCCATCTGTTACATACTATTTTTCCTTTATTTTCTTCACCTTTTGTTCGAGAAGTTTTGGCTTTGTCCTTGTCTGTGTCAAAGTGTTGACCCATGTCGACGCCGTCGCCGAAGATGATTTTCCCGCCCACTCTTTCGACCCGGCCAACATCTCTTCCGGCGATCCCAAGTGAGCCTTCATTTTGAGGCTAAAAAACTTTTATAATAGATTTCAAATTTCCTTGCCCCCTCTGCAAATTCTCTGGAGTAATCAAGCAAATTAGTGAGTTTCTCGAGAGAATCGAAGGCGTGGTCCAGGCGCAATCCCTATGCCGAATTTCAAACACTCCCTCCTGGCTCCCTCGACAATTTTGTGGTCGGCAAATTGTTGACAGCTGCTCCAGCTCTTCAGGTCCTTCTGCTTTTCCATTTTCTTCTCCGCCGACAAATGAAGATAAATGCTAAGAAGGAACAGGCGAGAAATGGGACCAAAGTTTACTTAAAAAATTTAAAGAGTGAAATCTTCAATTTGTAACTGGATTTTACTGACTTTTGGGGTGCATTATTGACAAACAAACCGAAAGTTTTATAGGGTACCGTGTAAAGAATATGGAGCTGGTTATTCCTAATACAACAGAAATAAAAATGTATTTTATATTTCAAATCCTTAAATAAACTAGAAAACATTAAAGACAGAGCATTTTAAAATGTATTATTTTACTCAAGCTCGCAAGTAAACATAATTCATTAAATGTATATTAATGGGTATTCTTTTGGTCAAAATTGCGAGAGTACCCTTCGTTTTCCCTATTTTATAGCATACTTCTTGTTGATGAAGATGAATTGCAGTTTGAACTTTGATAGCAACAAAGTTCAGTTCGTTTTACTCGTTCGTTCTTTGTATGGTTATTTCTTGTTTGGAAGAAAAGTTAAAAAGTTTGGGATAAAATTGTCGCAATTGCATGTTTATTGGGTTCTAAGCTAAACTTGGATCATGAGCAACTTACACAGGGAAAATCGTAGAAATCGTATTACACATCGGGATATTTGCTTAAAGTTATAAATATATTTCAGCACTCAAATAGAAAATAATGTGAGTATCCATAAAAAAGGCGCAGTGTGACCATGCTACATAAATGTAAAAATATTGTGGTCGCATGTAACATTTATTTTATTTATTTCATTTAATTTCCTCCTTTTTTAAGTTTTGATCAAATTTATTAATTATTTTGCCTGTGCAGAGCGTAAGAAATGCAATAATTGTGTCAAAGGGTCGTTGCAATCTCTGTTCTCCCCCTGAGGCCCCTCAACTTTGTTTGCTTGTGTAGGGTGGCTTTCCAACTTTAACTAAATTAAAGTCAAGCCAAAAAAGTCATGAAAGGGTTAAGCAGGGACAGAGAGGGAGAGATGAAAAGTTTTGCGTCTGGAAAACAAAGAGCAAAGAAGAAGTTCAAATTACAAAATGCAACAAAGAGAAGTCGCATAGGGAGCGGGAAAAGGGCAACAAGCAAGTGGGATGGGATGACTAGAATTTCCTAAATAAAAGTGAAACTTGTAAGAAATTAAGAGAAAATAAAATAAAAGACAGCAGCAGCCTCAAAGCAGCAAATTTGTGGAAAGGAGTGAAAAGAAGATAATGAAAAGAAGAGGCGAAGAGTGCGTTGGCAGAGTAACGGCAATTACAGTATTACCTGGAAATTCTGAAAATAATTTGCTTATTAAAACAATATAAAATCTTTTTAAAATAAAAGGCCTTAAAAAAGGCAACTTACTCTCCTTCTCAGTAAATTAAATTAAATTTTTTAAGCATGCAAATGAGCTGATTCCACCTTTCGATTTCTCAACGTCAACCTAAATTTCTAATTACGACCAAAAAAGCAAACGTTGCCATTATCCATTTGTCTGCTTGGAAGTCCGCCTCCTTGAGTTCCACGCCCTGTTATCCGATCCCATCCTATCTCCCGTTCTTAGCTAATTCATTTGAGTCAAACACATACAGCTAGGGTCAACACAATAGTGCCGTTTTTAATTAACTTTACTTGGACACCGTACGCTATATGGTACCATTTCTATCGTCCTGCCCGCAACTGTGGGTGTAAGCAGACATCAAACGTTTAATCATCAGGTGTGGTAGAGGTCCTTGTCCAAGTGTTTGCTCATCGCGTTTTAGCTGACCCAATTCCATGCGAAAGCTAAAATCGTTTATTTACACAAGCAAATGGCCATTAGGTTAATGCTATTTGAGGCTTACTCGCCCAGAAAATCGCCAAGGCAAACAAGAACAGTTCACTCGAGCTTAAATCGAAGTTGTTTTAAGTCTCTGCATTTCCTTTAATGTTCACTTAAGGATAAATGACAAATCTCGGCATATCACATTACACATAATTAAGCATTGCACACACACAAGTCTCACACTTTGAAAAGTATTTGCTTAAATGCGATTAAAATGTTGTATTAATAATTTTTGTTTATTTCCTGGAATCAAAACGCATAAAATAATTTAATTCAAAAATGTAATTTTCTCTCAGTTGAATACACTCATTAATTATATCTAAAATAATACTTTAAAATTTAAATTGAGTTTACAGAGGCTTAATATATAGAGAGGGTTAAATATGTAATTGCTGTCCTTTGGTATAACATGATCTCTTATGGCTGCTTTATTTTCCTCGCTCTGTCTCGCTTTAAGCTTATCCCACTGCCAAACAGCACCTGTCTCATTCAGTCATAGGCATAGGATCTCAAAGCTCTCTCGCGTAGTCCTCCTCCCACGCTCCAGCTGGAAGCCACTGGAAGGATCCCTTCCACTAGACTCGTGTCATTAGCTCCTCATCTTGGGTTTCTCGTTCATTTGTCCATCGACGATTGCTCGTGAAGGAAGTTGTAGGAGAAGAGGACGACGAAGGCGCTGCAATTATATATTGAATATATAGCTTACTTTTTTTTAATTAGTCACGTTGAGTTCCGAGTGCCGAGAGTGTCGCCGTGTTAAGTGGAAGTATTTATTTAGGCCCTTAATTTAAATTTTTTCAACCCGACCTCGAGTGTCCGTGTGCGTTAACAGTAAACGTATTGGTATTTTGATAGTGACATTAGCCTAAATATCGTGCAGCCGCCAAATTAGTTGTTTATTCGCGTCGACCGTGTACAATTGTATTTTGAGATCGCAATATGTTCAGCAGTCGCTCTTCGTTTTTGGCAAATCGCCGTATGATTTTCGATTTCTCTGAGAAAAACGACACCGATTTGTACTTGGAGTAAGTTTCTCTGTGTGTGTTTGTGTAAGCTTTTGCAAAGCCCAAGGTGTGTGGGTGTATCCTAACTGTAAATATTAAGGTTACAGTAAGGATTTGTTGGCATAGAACTTATCACTGGCAGAGTATTGACTTAAATCTGAAAATAAACAATTAATAAAATTAATAAATTAATTATTAACAAAACAGTGAATATAAAAAGAAGCACCCTATTAATGAAATTGAATGAAATTATAATATTAATTTATAGTTGGGAAATCAATAATAATTCTCATAATAATCATTTAATATTAAAATTCATAAAACCGATTAAATTCATATATTTTGTTTCTATATTTCCCCCTTTTTAAAAAGCCTTCATTTCAAGTGCTCACTGTACTAACTGTTACTCTCTTTCGCCTCTCTCTTTTGCAGTGCATTTGGTATGAGCGATAAGAGCAGCAGTGCAACGAATAGCCTGCCGAATAGTCCCATACATAGCAACAACAACAACCCATCGCTGCTGAACAACAACAATAATACCAGCAGCAGCAACAACAGCATCAACGGCGGCAACAACAGCAACAATCCAAGCTTGGGCAGCAACAACTCACTGGTGGCAGTTGGAAGTAACGGTATAATGTCCGCCGCCGGACTGGTGAACAACAACAATAATCCGTGCAGCGCCAATCGAAATGTCGTGAGCATGGACGATGATTCGTGCTTCCGTCTGGATACGGACACCACAGTGGTCACGTACGGCGAAAAGGAGCCGGATCCGGATAACATCAAGATGTTTGTCGGCCAGGTGCCCAAGTCGATGGATGAGTCACAGCTGCGTGAGATGTTCGAGGAATACGGACCGGTGCATTCGATCAATGTGCTGAGGGATAAGGCCACCGGAATAAGCAAGGGTGAGTTTTATGGATTATTTAATGAAAATATAGAAATTATAAATTATAAATATTATGCGGCCTTCAGTTCCCATTAATTCTTACAACAGATTTTATAAAAATAACAATTTTATCCTGAAAAAAGCTTGTATAAAATAATATTCCAGGTTTAACCTTTTTAGACTTTGCCATTCAAAACATTACTTTTCCCCCCATTCTTTCCTTCGATGCCCCACTGTGCATTTGTCCTCACTCTTTATTCCTGGCTTTTCTCTAGCTGATAAATTGCACTCGAATTTGTTGCGGTAAATAGCCGAAAGCTGCGCCAAAACTTCATCGTCTCCCCTTCTTCATGTAAATGAGAGACGCGCAGACAAAATTAATATGAGATATTGGTCTAGCCAGAACACAAATATACGCTTTTGATATATACACACATGTGTATTTGTATCCTTCCAGGTCTTCTTTCCCTCCCTTTTAATTGCATTCACTTGCATTTGCCATTTCATTTCATCAGCAAATTGCTTTTTGTTCGCTATTTGTGTTTGAGCAGAAATTTCAATAGCCTTGAGCTTTGCTAATGGAGATTGGGGTACAAATTTTGTGTGGGGAGAGAGAGAGATTATCCACACATTCCATTTTGAATTAAATAATTCAATTCATAGTATTAAATGGGCCTTTATTAAAAAGTTTAAGCTATGCTATTTTATATATTTTAAATTGATTTAAATTGTTCATTCGCAAAATGCGATAAACTAGCAAATTGGAATTTATTTAATATTGATATTCTGCTTTATTGGCTTTAAAATATATTTATTTAAATAATAATAAGGAATTCTTTTTTTTGAGGCTTCAATCGTACAGTAAAAAGCTCAAGCTTTCCATGTAAATTTGGTATAAAATTGTAAAAATTTAAAATTAAATATAATCAAAACATCAACTGCAGGCAAAGGACATTCCTTTGCTCTTTTTTGTCAGTCTGTCAGTCAGTGGGGTTTCATTGAAATTGAACGCTTTGCAGGCAGATCAGACTCAGTTGCTTATCTTGTGCTCATAACTCCCTTTTCATTATTCGAATATATTCATTGTTCTATTCACTTTTCTGTCTCTTTTTTTGAGGCCTCTCAACTGCAGCAGCAGTCAAGCTTCTATTTTTATTGATGTGCTCTTTTCCCCCCATTCATTCATGACGGCATTTCCACTTCTAATCTTTTTCATTTCCAATTGCCATTTGGCTCAGATTTCTATTCATATTTCTGTGAAAGAGAGCTTTCATTCTGGTCTCGTCGTCCCATTGTGTTTTTGTATATTTTGTATTTCAAAAACATTTACGACGTTTTGTTTATTTTGTGTCATTGTTATTCTATAACCAACTGTCTATTTAGCTTTTCTAGCTGAATTTTTCCTAGTATTTGTAGTATTTCGGCCTGTCGTTGACAGGTTCATGCTTACTTTTTGGCAAAAGTGGGCGTGCCTTTTCCCGCTCTGGTCAGTGGTGTCCAAAAAGAAGGCGTGGCTATGAGGGGAAGCGCCAAATTTCGGGGGGAGGGAAAAACTGTTTTAGAAGCACTTAAGTGGAGCGTTGTGTTGATGATTTATGACAAGCAGCGAAAAGTAGTCACAGCTTTTCCTTTTTCACTCCCCAAGTGCTCATGTGAGAACGTTGCTTTTATTGCTATTATAATTTTCTTTTTTTGTCATTGGCGAAAAGCTAAAAGAGGCTTAAGCAAGTCACAAACACAAAATCGACACAAATTGCATATCAAAGTTATTATTTATGTCAGCGACAAGCAAAAAGTAGGCGGGCCCGCTGTTTTCTGTGGGCGTGCCAGTGACCCAAAACGAAATGGGGGGAAAAAATAATGTGGAACCGAACTTTCTTCGTTCTTGGGTGACATGCTCTCCGATATAAGGTCTAAGTGTAGTCAAGGCTGTTTTAAAATATTTAAAAGAAGCGCATTTAAAAATATCCTTGAAAAAATATGAAATTGATTTATAAACATAAATTAAATTAAATAATAATTTATTCTTTTTTAGAATCAATTCAATAGACTTTAAGTATATTTATACATTAACTATATAGCAACGTACTGGGTATTCCTTGGTAGATATTCCTCCAAACTTGTAATTTTTTCATGGTGTTTCCTTTTTTTTGTCCAGTTTTGTCCCTTCTCCTGCATGATGCATTTTTGTTGGCAGCGTTTTTTTTTTCTTGTTTAAGCCAGCCAAACTTCCTGCTAACAACATTTCCATGTAGATGGCAAACTGTAACCCAGTTTTTGGCTACCAGTTGGCTAAGGGACCTCATTTATAGCCTTAGACTTGTGCCACTTTTTTTGTTAAGCCCTTTCTGCTGCCTTTTGTCTGTTGCATTTTTCCGAGCGAGTTTTTAGTTTCTGTCTCGCTTTTGGCCCTTTAAACCAAACAAAATGCAAAATGACACTTTTAAGTGCGATGGTTGACCTCTGAACCAGAAAGTCGTAAATAACCAAAAAATACAGAAAACAACCCAAATGCTAGTATCAACCCAAAAAAAAATTTCCTTTTCGCTTCGGCCAAGTATTTCTGGGCTAATGCTTCCTCAACTTGTACTTTTCCTTGCTCCCAAAAATTGTTTTCCCTTTTGGGGCACTAAATTTCGTTAGCGGGCAGTTTTTCCTTCCAGTTTCTCTTTACATTTTCCCAGTATCAGTGGGGTACAAGGGTATGTTACGGTTTCCTGACAACTAAACTAACAATATTCCTTAATTAACTTCATGCTTATTAGGTTATTTTTTAATTTAGTGTTCAGAAAGTTTCTTAATAAATAAAAAATAATTTTGAACGTTTAACAAAGGCTCTTAATTTTCTTTTTCTCGGCCTTCAAATATAATATAAATATAATATTCATTTTTTCTATTCAAAATTACCTTTTTAAATAGGAACAAATTCTGATTGCCGGGTATTCTATGGTCGACTATATATCCTCACCTGTTGTGGCTTTTCTATGTTGCGGGTGTTGTGGTTTTATGGTTCATGGCAGTATTGTTGTTTTCGGTGCACTGCGGCTAGCAGATAAAGGTGAGAGGTGTGAAGGTAAAACGGGAAAAAAGGCGAGTTAAAGCGGGTGCAAAGGTGAGAGGGGGCGGAAACTAGAGCGGCACAAGGTTAAGCGCTTGGGGTCATAATTTATTAGCGCTTGCGGTTCGGCGATAGTACTGGGACTATTTTCGGAATACGGGATAAGTGGATGTTGCGTTGGGCGAAAAAAGGGGGCGGAGAAAAGGAAGCGAAGCATAGCGACAAGGATTTTCTGCGGTTCCCCCGTTTCAGATGGTTTTAGGTGAGTTTGTGGAAACAGGTAGCTTTTAATTCGATATTGAGTGAGTTTCCGTGGGCCAGCAGGAGCGGCGGATGGTGAGTTGTAAAATTGTGTTTCTGGCGTTGTCAAGACAGTGTCAAGTTATCTGCGGCTTTTGTGGCTAACGGAACGAAGGCAACTAGGATATAATTAAGATTTCATTGGAAGAGAGAGTAAAGTCGTTACAATTTAAGATGAAATTAAAATAAATTGCATTCCGGCCAACTTTATTAGTTGCTTTTACTTTTCAAATTTATTCCTCACCTAAAGAACAAGACAAAAACAAATTTATTTTTATCAATTTTATAAATCTGTATTCTCAGCTGGAGCTTAAATAAATAATCCAAATTGATTAAACTTCTTAATAAGATTTTCTTTCCCTAAAATAAATTTAATTTCTACAGCTGCTTTTACAGTCAGTTTTCCTTAAAGTTTTTTTCACTGCATAAACTTTTTAATTACAGTAATGAAATTTAAAGTCTTGAAATTCTACAATAAATATAATCTTTTGACTATCTTAATCCTTGGTATTTTCATAGCCTTCAGCTACTGCAGATAATCCACCGTCCCAGCCAGATTCAATTGAGAATTTAACCCACCCCAAAACAAGACCATATGTCACAGTTCCACATTAAGAGCGGCACGCCCATCCGAGCCCCAATGCCGCCCACTTTTTTAGTCCGGCCTCTGTGAAGTCTGTGATTTATGACCCCTCTCCGCCTTATAAAAAACTAACTCGCTGACCAAACCAGAAAAGGAGAGAACTGAGCAAAGCAGATGAGAGAATCCACCCGAAAAGCAAGGAAAAGAAATAATATAATTCACACACAGAGACCGACTGAGTTAGAAATCGGGGTTAAGTGGGGTTTTCTTTGGGGAGTGCGAGCTGAGTGGAAAAAGGGGAAGTTTGGTCAGTTAGCAGATTTCTTTGGCCGCCTTCGTTCCCGCTTTCGTTATCTTTCGGTTAACTTGAGAACTTCATTTTGAAAAGCTTTTCCCAACTCTAAGACCAGCTGTCCAATGTCTTCCCGAAAAAAGGAAAGTAACGCACTTATCTAACGCCTTCATCGGCCTTTCCTTATTTTTTTTTTTTTTTTGTGTGTTTTAGGTGCCTTTTCGCCCAGGAACTTTGTGCTCTTGACATTTTTATTTAGCTGCTGCACTGAGCGTGAAAAATGCATAAAATTTCACTTAATTTTATTTTGCACCCTGCGCGTTTTCTCCTTTTGCAAAAGTGGAAAACGAATTTCAATTTCAAATGCAGGCTTGGAAGAGTCAGGTTGCAAATTTCGCACAGTTTGAGTTTAAGTTGAATTTTTTCCTTCATGTAACATTGCAATTTGGTCACGACTTTTAGTTGCCAACTGAAGCATTGCTAAGCATTTGTCACGGTTCAGGTGAGAGATCTGGGATATTCTCTATATAAGTTATGGAAAAAGTAATTATTTCTGATTAAATATGCTTTCACTAAATCAAATATCTAATTAATATATAATTTCTCAGAAATCTGTTTAATAAATCCCTTTCCCAGTGCACTGATGGCTACTTTATCCTTCATATCGAATCAGAAATAAACCAAAGTCCAATTGCATTGGTTTGTTTTAGTTGCATCCTTGGATCCATCCTGTGCAGGACCTTGTCTTTTGTACGTTTTCGTTTTCATGTTGCTTTTGGCCGGAGAGTCAGTAAATCTGTGGGTGGGAAAGTTTAAGGACATTGATTTATTTAACTTCGATTAATTCGTTTCGTCCACAAGCGTGTGTCCAAGTGTTGGTACTTTATGGGTGTGTGTGTGACGGGCTATATATCTATATATATATCCTAGGATATCCCATATATATACGTGTGTATCCTTTCTGCTGGACTTTGGCACGTCTTGTCTGGCGGCTCTCGATTTCATCTTCCTCCCACTTGCCGGGATTAAGTTCTTTTTGGCCAAAAACGTGACTGGGTGTCGTTTTCAGCTTTAGTCCTGCTGCTGTTCTTCCTTGGTTTTTCCTCAGCTTTTCCTTTATTTTTCCCGCCTTGCCTTGGTCCTTTTTTTTTATCGCATTGTTCTCTTTCGATGGTGGGTGTGTGTGTGTTTCTTGGGTTTGATTCTAACTGCAGTTGACATGCACATAATGGGAATTGTGTGAGATTTTTCTTTCTTCGTTTTCCTGCGTTGTTTTGATGCAGTTTAGCCGTTGCCTCCTCCTTCGTTATCGTTCGATTGCTTCTCCTTATCTATCACTCCCTTCCTCGGCGACTATGTTTTATTGCATTCCAAATGGTTTCGATTTTCCTTCATTTGTTACATTTAACGCTAGTTTAATTCTAAGTGATATTTAATCTGCACCAGTGAATTGAAATTGAAGTCGAGTTTAATTTTTCCGTCTTGGGTTTGAAGTGGAACGCGATATTTAATGGGGGAAAAATAATACGACGGTGGAGAAAGCGTTATATTCTTTGAAAAATCTGAGGCACGGCCATTTTCTAGGTCTTTAAGTGGAAATATTTTTATTCAATAAATTATATTTTACTTAAAAAGCTATATATTTTCAATTAAAATAGTTTGATTTCATTTAAAGTTAACTGGCTCTGTCAGTGACTTTTTTACGATTTACTGATGAAACATTAAAAATGTTTTGCTATGAGAAAGAAAACCAAAAAAAAGGATAAGGTCCCATAACTCACTCATAAACATCGGATGTGGCGGACATTTCGGTCTGTTTCTCCATCTAACCTCATCTCTGCCGGATATTTAACAGCAGACAACAAGAAAAAATACACGAAACCAAACGAGAAATGAAAATATTTGCAAATATGTGAAAAATGCTGAAAAATGTTGCCCCGCGCGCGTTGCTATGTCTGTGTGTGGCTTTGGTGACATGGCAAAAAACTGCGACAGATTGAATTACCTGTGTGGCAAATGCCGCCCACCATTTGGCAGAGGGGTGTCGCCCAGTTGCCCAGCCACCCCGTTTCACCTGGCCGAGTAGGACGAACCGAAATGGCCGCCACTAAATGCCGCCGATACGCTGGTGGGTAATTGCATTATGCAACTATTGCCGTATTAAGTTTTGCTGTAACCATCGCCGCTGCCATCACACACGGTTGCCCATGAGATGCGGGGATTGGGGTTTGGGCTTGCGGAAAATGGTGGGAAAGTACAGGGAAATGCAGGGAAATGTGTGTGTGTGCAGGAGCCGGAAATGGATTTAACCAAACCTCTGTATGCCAGTGTGTGTGCAACTCGGCCACAGATTTGGCATATAAAAGAAAGGGAATTTCTGCCATATCCAAAATAGAACCAACAAAAAATTATTTTGGTGAAATGGAAATGGAATTCTACACGTACAAGAGAAATGGAGAAATTGAGAAATGAAAGGTACATAAATGGGTGTGTTTTGGATGGATTTTAAAGGTGTAATTTGGAGGGAAAAGGTACCTTAGATTAAATATTTGTAAATATTTTTTTGTGGATTTATTACATAAATCGTAACCTAAAATACGCCAAGTTAATCCTGCAAAATTCTTTCTTCCCCTAAAAGTATTAACAGTAAAGTATAAACAAGAAAACAAACTTCAATTAATATTATTTATATCACGTTTTTTATGCCCCATCTAAATGTGAAATTTACACAAGGAATATACAAGAACGGAATGACCATTTGTACGCTAATGTTCGGCTTTAAGTATCACTTAATATGCTTGCCACACTTGCCTTCGACTCGAACCCTCATAAATTTCAACACCTTCGCTACCCTTTTGCCGGGCCCCCAAGCAACCCCTTCTTGTGCCACCTCAACCCCCTACTCCCTCTGAAAACTTGCACTCCAATCTCAAACGCGACACATTTGTTAGGGCCATAATGTTTAATTTAGTGGCAGGCAGTCATGTTGTTGCCACATTCCTTGGGTCCCCTTTAGACACGCCCACGGCTTCCTTCCTGTTCACACTTTCGGGACACTTTCTCTCTGCCTGCTGCCTGCTCTGCCCAGCCCAGCCCTGTCTCTTTCCCGGCTAATAATAATAATTTTCATAATTTCTCTGTGCCACCTTTTTCGCTCGCTCGAAAATAAAGTCCAATTTAACCCCCAATGCTAATCCTATGCCTTCCCCTCTTATTTTCCAGGTTGCTGTTTTGTGACGTTCTATACGAGACGCGCCGCCCTGAAAGCCCAGGATGCTTTGCATAATGTTAAGACGCTGAATGGGGTAAGAAATTTTGATTTGTATAATGGTGTTATCACGCCTCACCTGCGGCCCTAGTTTTAAGCGATTTTCTTAGGCTTTAGTCTTTTTGCATTTAAATAGAAACTTGGTCCTTGAATGTTGGTAATAATTTGTGGGATTTATTACTTTTAACTGTAAGTCTGATGGTCTTATTATCTTATTATTCAATGAGGAAATTGTTACTGAACTTGATTACTAAGAAGAATTACTAATGGAATGGAATATAAAGAAAATAGAAATGGAATACCTAGTTAAGGGTATGCATTGCATAGTTCGTTAATTTTTCAGCAAGAATTTGCATCTTTCAAGCCTAAAACTGTAAATGGCTTTTAGGGAAATAAAAGAGTCACGGCCCATCTTAACCTTTAATTGGAATTTTTGCTGATCTGACACAAAAAATGGAAAACTCTATAAACTTATCATGATACGCTATCATCCGTCTGACAAGACAACACAGGCCGAAGAAGTGGGGAAGCCAGCCAGCCAGCTAGCCTGTCGGGTATGAAAGGAGGGACTGGGAAAGCGGCGGCAGCATCAGCATCATCGTCCTGATTCCTCTCGCATCCTTCATTATGGCTAACTGACTCGCTGACTGACAGATTGACTGGCACAAAAAAAAAAACACGGCACAAAATAAAATAAAATGCAGCGCAAGGAAAAATATTTTCGTAAAGCGCCGACATAAAAAAAGGCCGTGGAACGTGATATTCTTTCCCCTCTATTTTCCAATATAGTTTTTCTTTTTTGTCGCCCCAAACATTTCCCTATAAAATGCGAGTAATTTCAAAAGTTTAGCCCTGTGTCCTGTGGCAGCTTAAAAATAAAATAAAGAAAGAATACAAAAATAGCGAAAATTGTTAGCACAAGACACGCGCCAAAAGTTCTTTAGTTTTCTTTTTCTTTAGTACTTCAAGTGGATGTGATGGAAGAGTTGATAGATCTGGGAATGCTAACTAGGAAGTAGTTTTGATAAAGGAATATATCATATTAATATATTAATATTTCTACGAAAAATACCCAAAAACCTAGCCCTGCTTATTAACTGACTTTGTTTTATAGTAGATTTTTTCCCTAATTGTAGAGGATATATAAATAAATAACGAAGCATAATAAAAATAATTACACAATAATATATACTTAAATTATAAGCAAATTTAACATATTTATATTTTAAAAACTATTGAGGATATTCCAATGGTCGATCACTATATATTTTTTTTCTGACGGGAAGAGAGCAAACCGCAGGCACAAAAATGTCAATTTGCACTTTGGAGCAGCAGCGGAAAAGCGGTAAAGCAAGCAGAGTCCTGGAAAAGTTGTCAGCACAAGAAGTGCAAAGGGAAAAAGATATGGTAAAAAGTAGGGACTACTGGGAAGAGAGGTCAGAGAAAATAGGGAGCAGCAGCGTCAGCAGCGTCAGCAGAAGCGAGCGACATTTGGCAATGTTGCTTTTTATTTTTCGGTTACCACTTTTTCTGTGTTGGCCCTGTGTTCTGCCCTTTTTTCTATAGCGCCATCAAATAAGCATTGAATATTATTATTATTTGAAAGCCATGTGTTAGCTGGGTGAGCGAAAAAAAATAATGGGGCAAGAGCAGGGTTCGAGGAGGAGGAGCAGCAGCAGGAGCTTTTCCAAGGGACAATGCTTATGTCATCACGTTATCGGCTTCAAAAAGGGGAACTGACATAATTTGCATGTTGCTTCGTGGCTGCAGCTGCGATATTTATTTTAGAAAATTGCCATGCAACGCGCTCCATGGGGCGATAAGGGGTTAAGGGACATGTGCGTGCTGCATTTTGAGTCCCACCCTTGCTTTTGTTGTTGCTTTTCATGCTTTTCCTGCTTTTGGCAGTTCAACTGACAGGCTTTGACGTTGGCTTGTAATTTTCTTGCACAATTTGCGATTGTTATCGAAATGGGAGGAGGGAAATGCTTTTGGAAATTCATGTTGATTGGTAGAGTGTCGAAAGGAAATTTCCATTTTTATATCCTTGCTGGGTATTATAATTTTATTCAGAAGTTTAGTCAGTAAAGAAGCCATTTCCGACGCTATAAAGTATATAAATTCTTGATCAGCATCAACATCCTTTTAGCCGTATCCGTCAGACAGGTAGACTGAAAGCCTATCCCTATCCTTTGTCGCGCGGACTTATCTCCGCCGGAGAAATTATCTTGCCGGGAGAAATATCTTCGCCAGGAATTATCTCAGCCGGGAAACATAACGTCGCCAAAAATTCTTTCCCTGGAATTGATTTCCGCCGAGTAATTATCCCCGCTGGGAATTGTCTCCGCCGCCATTATTTGTATCCAATTCAAAAATTCAATTAATTATAATCACTAAAGATCCCTATTCTGATATTCACTTGATTTTCAAATCGATTAATTTCCCCGCCTCGCCTCTCATCGATAACATATCGCCAAGGCACCTGTCGCAGATTAAATGCAGACCAGCCGATAATTGCCCCAATAGAAAACAGTTGCCGGCAATATTTCAACCAGTTAGGCGAAAGCCAGGTGAAAGTCAACCACAAGAGCGGTTGACAAAGTGAGGAAAGGCGCAGGGTTTCCACTACTAACCAACACAACCCACCACCTCGATTCTTCGCCCCTTATAAAGCTCCTTTAGCTTTTGGCAGGTGGGGGCGTGAATGCCGCCTGTGTTTGACTGGTAATTGCTACTTCCTGCATATAAATAAATTGGCAAAATGAGGAGGGGAAGGAAGGGGCGCCCGCGTTGGCGAAGAAGCAGAGGTTGACTTTGGACTGCAATTTGTAACCAGTCGCGTTGCGTGTATTATTTACGGCCAAAAGAGGTTGCTTGCTGCTCGCTGTTGGCTGGTGGAAAATCCGGGGAAAAGACGGGCAAAAGGTGCCTGGAGGAAGCACAAGGACATTGCCTTCTAGCGTAGACTGTCGTCGTTCTCTCGCTGCTCGTTTGCCAATAAATCACGCGCCATTAGCCACGCAGTAGTTTGCCTTAAAGGTGCTGGCGTGACACGAGCAAGGCGTGGACCTAACACTTGACTAAAGACTTGTTAAAACATAATTTTAATGAAATACGAAAAGCTTTCTAACAAAATATGACATTAAACTAAGCTTAAGCTTTAAAAACAAAGTATACTTTTTCACCAAAAAAAATTTTGAATAATTCTAATTGTTAATAATAAAAATAAATAATTATGAACTTCATATATAAAGCAGTTAAAATAATTTTTATCTCAAAATAGAAAAACCTATTCATTATTTGCATTTAATATTTTTTTTTTTAATGAATTTCCACTGTATGGTCTCACCTTTTCGTGTCCCTAGCTAACGCTCCCATCTCTAACTAGAGACTGCAGTCTGACCTCGTGCCCGTTTCGCGGCCTCTTTTCGAGGCGTAAGGAGGCGTGGCTAGGGAAAGGGACCGGAGCTTTAAGCTTGTTTTAATTAGAAGACGCTGTGTATGTGTGTGTGTGCGCGCGAAAAATTACATTTAAAACACGCTGCAAAGTCCAACGCATATTTTAGGATTTTTGCACATAGCCCCCAAGCCCCTTCATTCCCCCTTCTTTTTTTTTTACTTTGCCACCGCCGCCCGTGTCCTTTTTAGCGACCGCTGAATAAATGTGTTTGGCTTTTGTCAAGGATTTAGGCGGAGGCTTTGTTCCGTGTCCTGCGAGACTCCCTTTGCCTTTGCCTGCATTCCATTCATTATGCAGCTTAAGTGGATGCCTAGATGGTGACTGTGCCCTTCCATTTCCACCCCCTTTCCACACTTTTCTGAAACTGCAGTCCCTTGCCGGCGTTTTTGGCGACTGCATTTTGGCCCTAAGCTCTGTAAATTAATCGCGGCCTCCTCCCTTTTCGAGTGGAACCACGGAGCATATTGCGCTTCTAATATTTCAAATGTGATTAACACGGCCCGGAAACGGATTTGATTTTAGCAAGAGAAAATGAAGGGATTAAAAGACGGATTCGGGATGGAATGGGAGCAATATGTTTGGTTTAGGAGCTAATTTTTAGGTATAGGGGAATTTGGTTTTTGTCTAACTTAATTATTGTCTTATACAAGAAATTTAATATCATACAGGCTTTTTAACTTTTAGCTCTTAAAGCAGTATATACAAATTCATTAAATTAAGCAAATATTATCTCTTTCAAGACGAAATCAAATATTATTCCGACAAAATTCTAATTAAATCTTTTCTTCTATTTCAGATGTATCATCCCATCCAAATGAAACCCGCCGATAGCGAGAATCGCAACGGTAAGTTTTTCCTCATTTTCCAAAACAAATTAAGCCTAACAAGAAAAATAGAAAAAATTCGAAAGCGTACGCACACGCTGAAACACACACAATGCGGTGAATTGATGCGGTGTGTGTGGGCGTCTAAAAGTATGCCAGGCCAAAATATTTCCTCTGCCAACAAATCAACAAAACGCAGTACAAAGTGACCAGCGAGGCGTGTGAAATATGTGTGCAATGGTTCTATCGAAAACGGGTAACGAAACAGAGAACAAATTCAGGCCCACGGATGTGAAAACCTCTATTTAAAAACCTAGAAATTTGGGTCAGAGATATGTATATAGAACATTTTTTAGGTAGTGTTTAATATAGCAAAGGAAACCTCTACATGTAAGAAATTTCTAAAATACATGTACAGCTTTAAAGCAATTTTTTTTAAACACTTTTCATGAATTTAATTCATAACAAAACCATCCATGCAACCGAAACTACCCAAGGACAATCCCACTGTATCAAATGTAGTCTAGTTTTCAAAAATGCACAAAGGCAGAAACAAGGACAACTGAAGCAAAAGAGACAGACGGTTCGACTGCAGGCAGGATGACTGAGCGAGAGGCAAACTGAAAGCGATCACAATTCCGTGGCCGTGGAAATTGCGTGCGAAAAACGCGGCCAGCCTAGAAGCGGGCAATAGTATTTGACAGTTTTTATTGGCAATGGTCAACGGTTGAAAGTGAAGGATGAACGTGAAAGGGGAGCAGGGAAGGTAGAAGGGAAAATGCCGGAAAAAAGGGAAACAGCGGCGGACGAAATTGCTTCCAACATTTCACGGATTTTTCATCGAACTTTCATTCGCGTGCTTCTTTTGTTTAAAACTCGGTTGTCAGCTGTCGGTCACTTGGCAGTTAATTAAAAACCATCAATTATGTGAGCCAGCAAAAAAAAGAACGCTTCACCGAAAAGGATAAAAAAGCGTGTTTAAAAAGCTGACGACAAAAAATAATTCCGAAAAAGTTGGTGAACATATTTTTAATTTATGTTAATTTTCAGACAGGAAGCTTCAACCCGCCGCCCTCACTTTAGGGGCTGCCGGCTGCTGCTGCTCTTCTTTTAATTACACCCATGATATTAATCTGCTTAAGTGACCACAAAAATGTTGACTTTTAAAGGGGAGAAAATGAGAGCTGGGAGCAGAGGAGGAAGGGGCAAGCAGGCAAGACTGCCACTTTTTAATTGGGCGACCTCTGGCAGCGGCGTTTATTGTTAACAAGTTGTAACAAAATATAAAAAAAGTGCAAGCGGGTGAAAAAAAGTTTTTCCTGGCATTACGAGGCTTCCTGGCAGCCAATCTCATTTCACTCGCCGTCCACCGAAAACACTTCTCCAGCTTCTCCCTTTCAGCTGCATGTAATTACGCTTGAACAACATGTCGTATGCTTAATAATTTTCGGTACTTTTTTCGCTCTCTGTGTGCTTAACTAATTTTGTACTTGTATTTTTTACTCGTTGATGGATAAGCACTATCATGGCGGTAATGAGGAATATGATAGTGCTCCATAGAACGTAAATGGAGGACAGAAATACGGGAAATTATGTTAATTAGGGTGGGAATTTTGGTTGGAAAATATGTAGGTTAATAAATATGTCCTGGAATTTACTAGTAGATAAAGTGGCAAGGTTATTTAAATGTAATATTTAGTGAATATTGAATATAAAAGTTCAAAAACTGTCACAAAAATTGTTTAAACTTTTGTAATTAAGTCAGTAGATTCTGTGGCAACACTGCTAGTATCCGTAAAAGTTTCCTTAATTTATATTTAATGATTCCGTTGGCCTACCAATTTTCCTACCGAAATAGTATTCAATTCTAGATAAGCCTTTTGCCAGAGACCGCCCGCATTGCGCCTAAAACAAATTCAATGCAAATTTAAGTTGGACGCGATCCAACATTTGCCGCATTATAGACAGACGACGACGGCGACGGCGACGACTACTCCCCGGCACACACCCAGCGAAATTGCAATTCAATTCAATATTCCAAACTAGACAGAGAGAAATGCTGTTTGTTTCGTGATTTGGCACTTTAACCTCGGCAGAGCAACAAACAAAAAAACAAAAACAAAAAATGCTAAATAAAAAACCGAAACAAAAACAACTGACAAAAAAGTTTAGCTTGGAGTCCCAACAGCGGAAACGATATAATAGAAAAAGATGGCAGGAATTCAAATCCAAAGTTTTTTCTACTTTTTTCTGGTTTACCGCCAGGGTTAAGGGGGAAAGAGAGGAAAATCGGGGGGTTAGTCGCAGCCTAGTAATCGAAAAATATATATATAAAAGAGGAGACACAGTCGTCGTATGGTGACGCTTCAACGTAACAACAAACGGAAGGTGGCAATTTAATAAAATGCTTGAGTGGGTCGCCGAGTTTTGTTTCCTGCTTGGCTCTCGTCTTTCTGCTTCTCTCTGTCTTCTCCCCAAGTAGCTCCCAATTTTTCTCAGCTTTTCCACCCGTTTTCGCCCCACCACCAAAGTGTTGCATACTTTTTGGCTCAGAAGGACAAACCTCTGATTGGTTTTCTTTGGCCTCCTTCGACATGCCCCGCCATTGTTATTCCTGATTCCTTCGACTGGGGTGTATATGTGTATATACATTTTAAAATAGCTCTTGTAAAGTGCTTCTCTAGTCAAAGGATTGAGTGAGCGTGGGAATCGTGGCAGATTTCGGAGAAATAACGCTAAGTTTGTATTGATTGCATAAGTACTCCCCAAGAACTTAATGGGTGTTATAAGCAGGAACCAAAAAATAGCTACAAGTGAAAGAGGGACAAGTTTGAAAGTTTAAAACTGCAATTACAATTAGGAATTTAAGTGTAATTTTAAGTACAAAATAACCTTCGCTTGTAATCTAAATAAGGGATATACAAAAAATTACTACAACTAACAGAGGAAAGATGAAGTTTCATTTAATAACTAAAAAGACATACAATACGTTTATCAACCTTATTTTTGTATTTATTAAATTCAAATGCATTTCTTTTTGCTTAAATCCCCCATTTTGTCATAAAAAGAATTCAAATGCCTTGAAAAATTTGCATACAATTACGGGAGAAATACTCAAAGCTCCCTGCTCAACCCAAATATTCCCGATATGCTTACTCAAACAATCAAATGAAATTATCCCCAATGATTTGTTTATTTACCTTTGATCTTTCATCACAAATTCAATCAACGATTGCACCTCACACTCGAACATAAAACCTCAAGCCACAGAAAGTTCTTTGCTGGAAAAACCCTGGCTACCATAAATACCGAACAAATGACTTCTCATTTCCACCCAAATGGCAGCAAAAGGAAAAAGAAGAATTGCATTTAAATTTTATGACACTTTGCAACTCCCTAGCTTTTCCTTTCCTCTGACCCTGGAAAAATGGAGGAAAACCCACAACGAAAAATCAAGAAACCCAGAAGGACATAAATACCTCAAGGAGCAGAAAAAATACAAAAGAAGGGGGAAACAAAGGGAATTTATTGTCTAAGGGTAGAGAGAAGTGCATAATAACAGCGATTTGCATTAGGTTAAGTAAAAAGAACGCAGGCAAACGAGACGGGAACAGCAAACGCAAAAAGTGCAAGCAAATCAAATGAGTAAGCAAAAGTGAGGAAAAGCTGGAAAATACAGAGCAAGGTGAGAAAAACTGCAACGTGGTAATCAGAGCAATTTACATGCAAGCGAACTTCAAACAGACAACGACGAAAATAGGATGAGGGATGGGATTATGGAGAAAGCCAAAGGCGAGGGTTCCTGGGGTGTTATTAAATTTGCAAATACTCCGCAATTTCCCTTCTTTTTTCTCTTTTGTGGGGTTGCAGGAAAATGAATGCTGATGAAAATTTGGAAAGTTCATTTTTACAGCAACGAAGTTGATATTTCTCTTAGGGAATTTATTAAAGATATTAGGTCTTGGTCTTTTAATATGGCAAACCGCATTTCTTGGTAATTTATTTACCAAGCTTTTAGTAAGGCAAATCTTTGATAGCTATATGGATAAATATCTTGAAGATAGAGGGGGGGTTAGTATATAAATCTATTAAACATTGGCAGAAAAGATTTTCAAGTTAATTTAAATAATTATTTAAATCCCTTACGCTTACTCCTTTAAAATTCATACATCACCAAAAGTAAAAAAAATTGACAGAGCAACGCCACGGAGAAGTAAACATCTTCATGTTTATTCCATACAATTTCGGAGAAGCAGAAAAAGGCACGATTGCATTTGCTCTAGAGCTGGTGGAAAAGAGGGCGTCGACTGAGGTGGTTGTGGGTGGCTCAGGAGGTTGTGGAAAAGTCGCGGGAACATATGAATTTTTCCTCACTGCATATGAAATCGATATGCAAATGTTGTGCGAGGTTTTCCCGGCGTCAACAACAGCAGCAGCTACACACAGAAAAACAGGAAAAAAACAACGATGGCGACGACTCTTTCCTTCTGCCGCGATGATGATGATGATGATGCACGTATTGTTTGCTTGTAAACATGATAAAAATTCAAATTAGCCATTATATATGGCAAGTCAAGTAAAGGCACAGGGCACAAGGCACAACCCCACATATATGAGTCTTCATTTTGTGGCGCTGAAATGCAAAATGTGCCAAGAAATTACGGCAAAAACTTCTGCTAGGGGCAACCAGTAAGGGAACCTTGAACAAATTACTTATTGTATTTGCATTTCTTGGTGTCTGAGGGTTGGTGTTGAAATCAATGAGTCAACATGAAGGTGAAAGTTGAATGTGAAGCACAGTATATAGATGATATCTATAAGGCAAAGAAGGGCTTGTAGCACTTGTTGAAATGGGTTTACAAATTGAGATAATTAGTGTTGAGTGCAATTCTATAAGAAAAGAATACAATATATTTTTTGTAATATGAATATAAACTTAGGGATAGGTCTTTTAAAGAATAAATATAAAATGCTGAGTTTATAATAATTTTTCAATGGGTTAAAGTATTCAAGATATTTCTCTCTAAAAACAAAATCTTTATTTTCTCTTCATTTTTCTGAACATGTTTCCCCATCGAACCATCTAACCTCTACCTCTATTTCACACTAGAGGTGCGTGTGTGCTTCTCTAAGGTTCTCTAAGCCAACTTTTTTTTGTGAACAACAAAACGCCAGCACGAAACGTGTTAATTAACTCATTAGCATCAGGTGGAAAACAACAACAACATCGACGACGACACACGGGGTAGAGTGGGCGCGAGGTAGATGCGAGTGAGCAAAGAATAAACACACATTCATCAAAATGTGGATGAGAATAAAAAGTAAACTAAGCTAAACCAACATTAAAAGTCATTTAAAAGAGCTCAACTCAACGCCAGCAATTTCACAACGAAGCCCAAGTTGCTAATCAAGTTTTTCCAGCTGAGAATCATCTCCGCTCGAGATATGAAATAAGATCTAATATGGTGCGCGATGGGTCTAGATCTTGGAGCTCGTGTTAGTTGCATTTCCAACGTCAATCAGGTCGAATCGAGAGGACCAGACTTCGACTCGGCGAACAATCAACTTGATTTATTTTTCCCCGATTTCGCGTACGTGCTACAAATTCCATGTTGTTTGTTTTGCGCCTTTTTTCTGTAATCGAGCCTATTGTTTGGTATTTAAATCCGAAGCGTATCCCTTCCGTCTCGTGTCCCTTTTTCATTCGCTTTCATTAATGGACGTTGCATGTGTGACGTTGCTTAATTAGTTGCCATCGCCATCGTCGTCTGGTTCTGATGACTTTTCCTTTTTCCTTTGCCCCCTGATTGATGTCAATTTATTTTTAGTGAATCGAGTTTCGCCAATACGCATTTGTTGTCGTTGTCGTCGTTCCCGTCGACGTCCGTCCTCGTCGTTGTTAAAAAAGCGAAATAAAGTAAATAAAAAAGCGAGCCTTTGCATAAAAGAATTTATTTAAATCACTACGAAAAACTTATCGGTGATGGGCAGGCTGTGAAAGTGAAGTGACAAAGAATAGCTAACAAAAAAATATACACAAACAAAAGAAGTCTGCACAAAGGGTGTCTGGCCAAAAGTTTACATATAATTTGGATATTCAACGAAAAACAGGATTGATTAAAGTGAGTTTTTTAGATTCTTCTTAAACAAGGAATATACTATTAAGTTAATGCTTAAAAGTTAAATATATTAGTTATAAGATAAGTAGGAAAGCCCGCCATAGTTTGAAAGCACTGAGGGGAGTGCGAGTGAGATTATGAAAAAAGCTTGCAACTTTATTGTTTCAAAAATTCCTTGCTTATGATCCGATTTTACTCAAATTTACAGAGTACGTCCGCACAATTATTAATTGTAAATATAATTATGATTCAATTCTTTGCCGAATCATAAAGATATAAAAAGTGTTGAAGCTTAATTAAAAATCTAGTATTTTGTAATTTATTTCTTTCAATATCGAGGCACCCTATTTGCAAAACAATTTATCACCTCCTCTTCCAATTCCACTCAACTAAATGCCGCATGCCTGAGATAAATCCGATCGCAATGAATGGCTTCGAACCGAAATAATACGAATAAAGATCGGTCAAGCGCCATCAGCCATCGAATTCTTTGTCGTTCGCCAATCTCCTCGTACTATTCGGCAGAAGGAACTATATTTAGAAGCAATTAAAGGACGGATCTATATAAAAGCAAATGCCGAGTGGGGAAAACGCATTAATTGCAATCACAGGGAAGACCTCTCTCGATGCCAGCTATTGTGTCTGCAATAAAAGACTGAAAATCACACGCTAAAAGTGCGAAAACTCAAAAAGAAACTCACAAATTATTTAATTGTTCATTGTTTTATGGCAAATATCGAATCGGAAGAGATTAAAAACTAAAACCATTTTGTGTGTTCACATCTATATATATATATCTGATTGTTGTACGTTAAGCGTTTGAAGGAGAAGAACCTCTCACTCTGCGATAAACAAAGGCAAAAATATCAAAGTAATAATTAAATAATAATCTAATTGTGCGTGGCTAAAACTTGCAAAAGGAGGAGCAGCAGCAAAAATCATCAAAAATCGTTGCGTGTTCCACAAAATATCAGAAATAAATAAATCGGCGTATGGGATGAGAAGTGTTAACTGGCTGATAATTGAGTTGAATATTCGTGTTTAATATTTATTATATATGCTTATTGAATTTTCCACTTGGCTGACACGTCCGAGACAACACTCTGGATACTTGTTCTGTTTTTAACGCTCTCTGCTCTTACTCTCTCTGTGTGTGTGTTTTGTGTGAGTATCTGTGTGAGTGTGTGTAATTGTGCAAGAGTAAGTGTGAAATATTTTCAAGAATTCTCTCTTCTCCGCTCGACGTTGCCCCGTTGCCTTCATCATCATCAACTGACATGATAAATAATTCAGCTGCAATCGGTTTCGTAAATAGCCAAAAAGAAGCCAACGGATGCGAATGCGGATGCGGATCCGAGGGATGCGGATGCTGTGAGGGATTCAGAACTGCGGGAGCTTCGAAAAGAATATCTGAGGCATCTGAGCCAGCCGAGAATGTTGCCATCATCGTCGGCAGCAGTTGCAGCATCAGCGGCAGCAACAGTCAATTATCTTCGGTAATTGAGAATTTATCCAATAACAGCGACATTGCAGCCGCATTGTCCTTTGCACCGTCATCATCGCCAGCGTCATCATCATCATCATCAACGGCTTTATTATCACCAGGAGCAGCAGCCGGTGCAGGAACTTTAACAGGAGCCGGAGCATCCACTTCCCCAACGAACCGCGCCACGCATAAATCCTATCCGCCAATAAATTCAGCATATTGGCTGCCATCGTCGCATCCATCACCGTACGCGGTGCCAGGTAGGAGTGGTCGATTCACATCTCACTTTTCTCTCTGATTCCTCACCCCCAACCCATGAGTTTTTCTTGGTCCGCGGTAATTCGAACTTTATCTAGAGATGATATCGTGATTCGCGGGGGGAATAAGTGGGTTCTTTATTTGTATATATCGTGTGGGGAAATTTTAAAGCTGAAATTCTGTGAAGTTTACTTTGAAACCTTTTTTACAAATAATTTCCTTTTATAAAAAAGAACCTAAATAATAAAAATACTTTTGATTATCAAAGTTTGATATTAAACTAATGATTTAACTGTGGATCTCAAGGAAAATATTGTTAAATTTTAGAACATGTAATATAAATATATATTTTTTTATTATTTATTTGCCTTATTTTCCCTTGAGGAACAGTCAAAACTCACCTTATCCCGTTGTCATCTCTGATTGTCCAGGTCAGTTGTTGCTGCCCTTCGACCTCGTTACCGGCTCCTCCTCCGCATCGTGGACGGACCACTCTCTTATTGATGGTCTGTTGATGTTGAGTGTTATCTACCTTGTCGCAGGAGTTGCCAGGAGTCGTCAGCTGACCAAATTGCCTTACATCCACATTACGATGTATATCCCAGTCCTGGATTCCTCGCTTCGCTTTCTGCCGGCTGCCTTTTAAAATTGGGTAATTAAGGCAATTTATTGTCATTCGCCGGTGGATTGAGATCGAGGAGGAAACAACATAAAATTTGCCAAAAAGTCGTCATTAAGCAAATTGCCCATGGCCCGAAAGGTCGACGCTTAATTGCTGCCAAAATAAATACGAGACAAGAATTTAAGAGTGAATGTTGTGTATAACTTTAGGAATAGTTTCTTGCAACGATAACCTCGAAGATTGGCTAGCTGGCTTTTTAATAGAAAAGGGTATATCCACATCGGCTTCCTTGGCTGTTCTGAAAAATTCTTTTAATTAAGATTTTCTTTCAACTTGGCTTTATAATGTACTTGACAGCATTCCACCATATTTTTCTTATTGAAGCTTTAACGTCAATTGCCTGGAATCTTTTTCCATCAGCAGCCGCTCCACCGACTGATGCTGATTTTCCGACCTTTCCGCACACAATTTCCGCCCTTCATTACATTATCTGTTGATGCCAAACCGCAAGCGAGGCATAAAAAAAAAGATCAACATCTGGTAAACATATTTAAAACCTTTTTTCTGGGTCTTTATCACCTGAATATGTCCAACGCAGACGTACCACTTCCCTGGCCTTCATGCACTCATCAGTCGGCCACAAGTTTACACTTGACTTGGACATTATTAACGGCCGGCCTGAAAATTTCTCGTGTATATATTTAACAATAATTTCTGCCTGCCTATATGCGCGCTTGTGTGGGTTAAATCATTGACATACACGTGTTGCTGGCCTGACACTTTTCCTGTTTAATACACTCCAGCAAGCAGTTGATGCCAGGACGATCCACAAAAAAAGGACATTGTCCTGGCATCGCTCTTTTCCTCCCTCGCTCGCTGGCTCTATAAGAAAAATGAAAATTCACATTTTCCTCTTAATTTTTATGGGGTTTGAGTTTGGAATGAAATTACACAGATGTGTGAAGAAGTGTGTGAAGGGAGGGAAATATGTAGAGAATATATAAATAAATAATTAAATATAGTAATAATTATATTCTGTATTTTATTAAATTGTTCTTTAAATTTTCCCTAACATTTTCAAACAAAAAGATTTGTTTTAAAGTTTCTAAACCTCTGAATTTATCTCTAAAACACCTGTCCCCTTAAATCACGTTCCAACTATCCATCAATGTGGTTGTCTCCTATCCTATCCCATCTAAGGACTCTTAACCCTTGACCGCCCGGCCGTATCACCCTTACTTGTTACTCCATAAATCTCTGCTGGCCAAATTGCCATGCAAATTTTAACTGGACTTTAATTTTCTGCTAAATTAAACGTTAAATGAACTGCCCGGCCACGTGGCCAGGCGAGAGGCCAGGGCCGTCGCCGTCGCCGCCACGTAAACGTGACTGGGCCACCGAACAGAAAGGAGCGGCGGGCGCATATATAGAAAATTTAACAAATGAAGCTACACAAAAAACGTAATTTTTCGCACACTGAGCGCGAAGGGAGGAGGAGGGAGCCAGCCCGGTAGAAATTTATAACCTTTAATTGCTTTGACCCAAAAAATGTGCTGCTGCAGTTTTGGTTCGGCGGTGGCTGGGCTGGTGGTCCTCTCTGATCCCGGCCACAGAAGCCACACTGCCTATGGGCCGCCTCTCTCTGGCCTAGACTGAACCCGCATAAAATTATTTTTATTTTTTTTTTTTGTGTGCAAGCCCCTCTTACTTTTCCTCCACTTCCTCCACCGTTCATTTACTGGCTCTGGTCGGTGTTGTTGTTGTTGTTGCTGTTGCAGCCTAATGCATTTTCACATTCTGGGGAAAAAGCAGCGTGTGCCATTTACCCACATAGATGCAGCTCTCGCCCCTTAGTGGGATGTTGCACAACCAAAAAAATGCTTACTTTTGCAAGATAATAAGCTTGTTATTTATTTTTAAAGATTTTCGGGGTAAAAAGAATTGTTTGTTACCACGGAAAAGCCAAAAAATCGTGATAAATATTTCAAGAACCATATTCAAAAATATTTATTAATTTGTTTCTCAATTCAAAGGCATATTTTCTTGCTCTGTACAGTAACTGGGATGATTTGGCCTGGCTGGCACCCATTTAGAGTCCGATGGCATAACCATGGCATTCTCTAATCTGAGACCCAGCCGAGTTTTCAGTTCAGTTTCCATTCCATACTTTCCATAGCACATACAGTCGGCTCTGCTCTGCTGTGCTCCATTTTTACTTTGCGGCCCAGACTAGTTGCCGTTTTATGCAAATGAATTGGTTTTTAGTGAAATACTTTACACTTTGTTTGGGGCAAATAGGAGGGCGAGAAAAGTCCTAGAAATGCTGAAGAAGATGATGCCACTCTCGCTCTGGTGTAACTCAGGGGCTGAATATATTCCCGCAACAAGATGCAAATGCATTCCCAGAGCTTGCCTAGAGCTGCCTTTCTGGCAGCTGTTGCTTTGAGTGGCAGACTGACGGACTGACTGAATGATTGCGGCACCAACTGAGGGACTGACTGACTGACCGAGTATCTGACTGACTGACTGACTGTCCAACTGAGTGACACTCTGCTTGCTCAGCCTCACTGGGGGTAATGCGTAATGTACTACAAGTTGGTCTAGAAAATGTCGGGTTATCCTACAATGCTTTAACCAACTGGAGAGAGTGATTTAAAGCTAGAGAGAATTCAAAAGGAAAACTTTGTCAAAACCTTCAGAAATAATTTTATAAATTGAATTTACAATACCATAAAAATGTATTCCTCACAAAATTCGATTGCTTTGCGATTATTCTTCACTGCTTTAGCCTCGACCATGTAATGTCCTTATTTATTTTTAAGGCCTATCAAGGATTTGCATATTTTCCATATAATATTGATAAAAATGGGGACCATAAAGGCAAACCCTTCTTTCGTTTTTTATGCAGATATATGTTATTATCATAATCAAACTGGAACTACTTACTTTCACTTCCCACACACACACACCGCCTGAAAGGGCATAATAAAAGGGAAGTCTAACCCAAAAAAAAAAAGGGGGAGAACCATAAAATACAATAAAGGAAGTTGAAAGTTCTTCGACACAGAAACCCATTATCACAGTAACGCACACACATGTACGCATTGTTCAAATCAAAAGTTTTAACCCCACATACAGGACTATAATGGACATCCATTCATATTTGCCCTTTCTGGGTCTCTCTTTCTATATATAACACTCCTTTTGTGTGTGTGTCCTTCGTGTCCTTTGCTTGACCCTCAAAATGTGTAAAAATGCAAATAATTTCCAAAGCAATAGCCGCCATCTCTTTTCCTCTTACTTTCTTGCCTGATTGTTATGCTCTTGATTATGTTGTTGTTATTGTTGTTCCTGGAAGAGAGAGAGAGAGGAGGGGATATGTGTGTGTAAGGATATCTGCTGTTCGTGTATGCAGCAAAAACATGTCCTTTTTATTGCCTCGACATGAAAATTTATGTTTCCCTTGTAGTTTCTTCGGTGTTCTGTTCTCTTTTTTTTTGTGGCTCATTTTATTGGCTGGTTGTTGTTGTCGTTGGTGCAAGGACACTTCTGTGGCTTTCATGTCATATCGATTTATTAACCTGTACGAACTATTGTCCATCGTTTGGACCGAATTGATAAATGAGGCAAGTTTGTTGAAATTGGTTTCTCGTCCTTCGCCCTCGTCGCCTGCTTTTTATTATCGAGGGGTGTTTGAATTTATTTCTTTCGGGCGCCGCCTCTTAATGGAAATTTATACGCCAAAGTTCCCCTTGTTACTGCAATTATTTGTGATATATATGCATAATCCTTGTTAGTCCTTTGCTAGCTCCTGCTGCTCCTGCTGTGCGGCAAAGAAAGAAAAGGAAAATAGATTAAACGCAGCAAAGCAACACAATTTCAATGCAATTAAAATGTAAATTTCGTTTATGCAATCCCCACAAAAATATACTGAAAATAAAAAATGTATTTTAAAGGAAAAGGAAATTTAAGGGTAAGGTATTCGTCAAATAAAAAGACACAAAGATAATGCCTAAATATCTAAAATAATGTATAAAGTATTATGTTTATCGTATATCGCATATTTTTTAACTTCAATAGCTAGCAGTCGGCAAAAACCCTCCTTACAAAAATAATATTACAAAAAAAAATACATTAAACGCCAGAAGAATATAAAAACCCAAGGAAACTGCAAGTCCTGCAATTGAAATACGAACATTTTGGGGAGCTCACTTGCCCTTCGTTTAAGTGCCGACTGCTGGCGATTAAAATTTAAATTTTATACAAGCGCCAAAGTATTTGCCATAATTTTGTCGGCAGCTCTCTTCTGGCTGCTCGAAATTAAATTTAATAATGCATTCGAGTCTGGGCTGAATGGGGTCTCGCACTGGCGCTCGACGGAAAGAAAATTTCATTAGGCAGGTAAAAAAAAGTGATATAACTTACAGCGTTTATTAGACTGAAAAAGTGAAAGTTATGGGGCTTGGAGTAGGGATTTAAAATATATACCTTTTAAAATCTATGAAAGACTTTACTATTCATTTAATGCTGATAACTAAGATAATACAAAATTATATCCTGGGAGTAATTTTAATTTAAGGGATTCCTTTTAAAATCAAGAAATATATAATAAGTAGGTTGTACATATTCTAAAAATAATTTCTTCATTAACCTTAATTTACTCCTAACAATATTTTAAAATTTTTAGAAAAGAATTTTAAATAACAGGACGTTGCCCCTTACTCGTTCCACTCTTCACCATTTTCAATAAGGTTAAATTGGTATCGTTGGTCGACTTTTCATCGTGTGGCTTATGGCTTGTCTCAGTATGCGTGCGATTCAATTACATTCTTAAATTGTTTTTTACCAAAAATTATAGTTTACTATTAATTTTAATTATTATGTACAATAAATTGTATTCCTCAGCCTGGAAGTAATTTCAGTTCAAGGGATTCCTGTTTAAATTAACAAATCTATAATAGGAAGGTTGTTCATATTTTAATAGTAATTTTTAATTAACCCAAATTGTTACGCTGTTATTTTTAAATTGACCATTTATGAATAACAGGACGTTGCCCCTTACTCGTTCCACTCTTCACATTTTTCAAAAAGGTTAAATTGGTTTTGTTGGTCGACTTTTCATCGTGTGGCTTATGGCTTGTCTCAGTATGCGTGCGTATCTATGTGTGCTGGCAGCGTGTGTGTTACCTGTGCATTTTTATGGTGGTGGTGTGTGTGTGGCCATTGCCGCAGCGCTTGATTAGATTTTGCCACTCACTTTCAACCACTTCCCCACCATTTCCCCTTATTCTCCTTATGTGTGTGTGGGTCGGTGAAAATAACCGCAGCCACAGCAACAGCAACAACGGCGCGAGTTCAGCATGGAGAGTTACATTATTTTTGCGAAAATTTGTTAAATATGCCAAACACGCAGCGATGCATGCAAAGTGGCATAAGCAGAGCCAGGTGAGGAGAGCAGGGGTGAGTTTCTATTGGGGCAGCCAATGGGTGGCTCTGGGAGGCAGGGCACAGGTGCCATAACCGAGTCGAGCCCATCCAGACGTGGCATTGCGTACGCTTTGCCTCATATTTGTGACATAAATAAGCTAAGCCCAAGTGCGGGGGTGGGGAATAAGTGGGAGTGTTGGGCGGAGGATGACTGAAGGATGCACGCCTACACACACATACGGCTGGGATGGCGGCAAATATGACCCGTTTTTATGCACACTGCGCGCGGCTAGCTATTCTTGGTATTAAACTGAGGATGGTATGATTAACCAGGTGGTAAATTGGTAACTTTTCTATATTCTTTTCAAAAAAAATTGAAGTTTAATGAAAAGAAGAAAAAGCTGAAAGTTAATTTTCTAAATAACAAATCCACCAAATAAGCTTACAAATGCGTAAACATCAAAGCTTTTATTTACCCAAAAATGCAATTAAAAGTATTTAATTGTGGATTCTATTGGCGACATTAATTTATATAAATTTATAATTTATTTTATATTTAATGTGAGATACTCTATATAGAAGGTATACCTTGGGTCGTTCCTTACTCCATGTTTTGCATAACCCGACTCATTACAGAATCCAGAATTCAGAGGAAAAGAGGCGAAAGCTGGAGAGTGGAAAAGAAGAGTTGAGAACGTCGATGTCATGGCTCGTTCGCTCTGCATTTGGTTTCGGTTTGGGGTTCCACAATCTTCCCTGGCTCGTGAGAGAGGGGCTTGGGTTGGGTTGGGGTTCGAGTGGTCGCTCGGTTAAGTTGAGTTGCATGCAAAAATGGCCAGCGCTTGCTCTGGAGCAACGGAAAAAAAAATAAAGTCGCCCCCGAGTGTGTGTGTGTGTATATATAGGTTGCAGAAGTGGCCCGCACTTTGGCCGCACACCCGCACCACGCCTCTCTGCTTTATGTTTTCAAATTAAAGTCGAAAGCGTGGCAACACTTAATGTGCGCCACTAGAAGCAGATTAGTTGCATTACCCTACTTCTCCTTACCCCGCCACAGGCTCACCGACTCGCCTCGCCCCGACTCGTCCATTTTCTGTCCTGGCCTGGCCAAGGAGAAGTGGCGGAATAACTACGGCGACTAAGCCTGGTCCGCCGTATTAATAATTTAAAACTAAAGCTCTTTCTCTCTTCTTGCGAAAGACTTAAAGGTAAAGTTTTCGCGCTGCCTTCTTCGTGGAGGAATTAAACTTTAAATTGAATGCCGCTTAAGATTTGCGAGAGCTAAGGAGGATCTGGGAAAAAGAAGAATTTAGTCTAGGAATATTTCTACCTCAGCTGGGAATTTAATTTAGAAAATTCTAAAAGAGCAATATAAAGTCTTTGCCTGTATTTAATTTTATTACATTTTTACAGCAGATAAACTGCTTAGTTAATAAGTATATTCTTTATTCCAAGCTCTTTCTAAACAAGTTTAACTCATAATATTATCATTCCAATCACCCTGATGTTCCATTATAGGAAAAACCTCTTTATTTTCGGCTTTGATCGGAACTAATGAGGTCACTGCGTCACGCCAAGTTTGTTTATTTTATTTTTTTTTCGGGACAAGAGCGATTTAAATTATGGAATTGCTGGGGGGGCTGAGTGTATATTCGGGATGGGTTCTTTCGAGTATTGGCATTCCGCCACCGCCGCCGAGAATCGAATTCAATGAATTTTAAAATTCCTCTTCCGCTGGCAACGATGCTGGTGCTGACTGCGCGCAATTTCTGCTAGGATTATGATAATATAGCTCAAGTGCAGTTAGTCCCTGTCGCTGCTGCAGTTGCACTTGCCGTTTGCGATAATCATAATAATAATAATGGTGCAAGTGCTGCCCCAGCTCCAGCTCCTCCTCTAGCTTCGGCTCCTGCTACTGCTCCATCATTATTGTGTGGGTTTTGCATTTGATAAGGTCTCCGGGATGATGATGATAATGATGATGATGACGCAGCATCAGCGCCCGGAATGGCAATTGAATTGCAAAGAAAGAGGAGACAGCGGGGGATATTCCCCAATGGAGGATGGAGCCGCATTGCAGCACGCGTTGATGCCTCGAAATGTGGCAAGTGGCAAGACAGAAATGGGGGAAAACCCCTAGCATTACAATTCCCCGCCATTAAGCTGAATTTCCACACTTCTTGTGGTTACACCACCGACTATCGACTCCCCTTAATAATAATAACTTGCGAATAATAATATTAAATACCCGCCATCAGCTGCAGAGCTGAAATTGCAAAGTCAATGACCAGAATGGCTACTAAAAATCAATTTCTGCCCCATAAGCAGCTTAATTATAATTTTAATTGATTTCCAAAAACAGATTTTCACGCAAGTGGGCGGCGGTCCTGTGGCGTTGCCGACGGTGTGCGTGTTTTATAAATTCTGAAACGGCAAATTGCCGGCTATAAAACATAATTTGCATTCACTAAAAATTTCCTGTTTATTGAAGCGATAAAATAATTTTATCACAAAGCTATTTTTTCAGTTGATTTTGCTAGAAATTTTTGGGGTCAACGTAGCTTAAATTAGTAAGAACTAATTGGCTTCCTGTGGGAGAAGGTAATATGTTATGAATAAATATTGATTTTGTTAATAATTCCGCCAGTTAATAAGGTTCAATAAACTAGGTAAACAATAATAGGTTTTACCTGTAACTTAGGGAATGATATATTGACTACTCAACTTTAATTCTTCTGTTTCCCGTTTAAAAATTCTTTAAAAATATTTTTATTAACAGGCTTTCTGCATTTCTTATTATATTTATTTTGTTAATTGATATTTTAAAGATATTCTCATGAAAAATAATATTTCCGGTCAATTCATTCTTAAATATTCATTAAAATCTTTAAACTGAAACTTGGGTCAACACATAAAAACCCTGCAAAATGTAAATGAATACACCCTTTATTTATTATTTTTGTCGAGTTGCACAAAATTTAATCCGCTTTAAGTAATCGCCAGCACTTTAAATGCATTTAAGCCAATTGATTCGCAATTTGGTTAGTTAAAAGATAGAAAGCCCAACCGACCGGGCCGGACCAGACCAGACCCGACCGCTCCCCGATCCCGGATCCGCCCGCACAAAACATCAGCCACACTTCGCATCCTCAGCCAATAGCACATTCGATAACAATTAATTTGTGCAGTGCGCATTTTGCGTGTTTGTGCAAATAAATTAGTTGCCCGCCGCCCCCCTCGCAACTTGGAGCCCTTTTCTATGGAAAGTGCAAATATTTGCCGAAATGTTAAATGCCTGCCAATTAGTTATCGAGAGTCCGCCGACCGTGGCACTTTGCCAGGGAGCGAGAGAGTTTTAATTTATGTAAAATTAATTGAGCATTGGCAAATGCTGAAATTAACTAAGCCTGGCTGGGCACAAAGCCCAGAACGGACCAGTTTCAACCTGGCCCTAACCCACTTGGGTGCGGCTGTGGCACTTTTCAATGCCAAAGCCCAGGGGCGAAGCTGTGCGGGGCGGCTATTGGATTACACCCTGACGATGTGGTCGAGGCTTCCGCCAACTTTTTTACGCAGCGATTAACTTACCAAGGCCAAGGTCTCTAACTTAGATCAGCATTAGAAGTATAATTATTTTGCAAGTCTAGACTATTATGTATAAAAGTTGTACTTTAAATATATTTCTGATATCAATTACTACACCTTTTCTTTTCTTTTCCCTTACAGAACGCAAGCTCTTTGTGGGAATGCTAAACAAGAAGCTCAACGAGAACGACGTTCGTAAACTATTTGAAGTCCACGGAGCCATCGAGGAGTGCACCGTTCTCCGGGATCAGAACGGCCAGAGCAAGGGCTGTGCCTTTGTCACCTTTGCCACCAAACACGCCGCCATCTCCGCCATTAAAGTGGTGAGTACTCGGTGGAGCTTAGCATTCATCTAACGACAAAAAATGTATTCAAAGATTTCCTCATCCCTGCAGACCCTAAGCCAGAACAAGATCATGGAGGGCTGCACGTCACCGCTGGTCGTCAAGTTCGCCGACACCCAGAAGGAGAAGGAGCAAAAGAAGATCCAGCAGATTCAGGCCAATCTCTGGAACCTGGCTAGCAACATTAACATCCCGTTGGGCCAAACCGCCACCACCGTGTCCACGCCCATACTGCCCAATCCGCCGCAGCAGGCCTCTCCAGTCCTGGGTGCGGATGCCATCACGCCGGCGTCCATCCAATTGCTGCAGCAACTGCAGGCGGTCGGATTGCAGCAGCAATTGCTGCAAGGTGGGGAGAATTGTGTTAGATTAAATTAGAAATTGTTAATATATATATTCCTTATCATTTAAAGCACTCACTGGTCTAGGAGCAGCACAGCAGAGCAGCTCGGCGACGGACACAAGTGCCGCCGCTGCCGCCGGTCTGCTGACTCCGATGACCGTCCAAAATCTGGCCGCCATCGCTGCCATGACGCAGCCAAGTCTTTCAAATGCCGCCGCCGCAGCAGCCGCTGCCACATCGCCGGGCAGTGCCCAACTGACGAACACTGCCGCACTGCTCTGTAAGTATTCCTCCATCCGTAGTTAATAATTCAACAGGGAATGTGTGGAGGACATCCCACAAGCTCCAGTCTTATCCGAGCTAATTATCTAATTTTTCCCATTTCCGCATTAAAGTTTCCGCCTTGTGCGTCACAGAAGAGGGTTTTCTTGTCAGCCTGTTGCTGGCTTTCCTTCTCCCACAGTTTTCTCTTTTTTTTGGTTTGGTTTTTCTTAGTTTTCCCTTTTATCGATTTTTAATTATCTTGCGGACACTCAAACATTTCGGTTGTTGTCCTGATTGCCTTTGATGAGTGTCTAATGGTTATTGGGGCAGTAAGGAAGCAATTTTACGATGCGAGAATATTTTTGAGAGCAAAACTAATTTATTTCTTCTAATGAGCTTTAATTTATTTATTGGCGTAAAGTAATTAGTAGTAAAAAAACTAATTTGAAATAGAATGCAATAAACTGGCCTCTAAATCGATGCTCATTAAAATTTTTCGCTCTCGGAATTGATGAAAACTTTCCACTCCAATAAACCTTCACCAAAATTGCTTTTCTATTCTGGGGCCTTCGTTGCCAACAAATGTGTCATCATCTGACATTCAAAGTGCCCAATTAGCTTAATTTAGTGGACTCTCGTCCTGCTTATCCTCCCGAAAAAGCAACCCCACTCCCACACTCTGCCCCTCTGTTTTTCGAACTCATCCAAGGGAAGTAAATTACAATCATGGCCTTGTCAATCTTCATTGGGTAGGAAACTCGAAGGAAATCGACTTAAAATAGCCGAATAAGAATTTCCTCGCCAAGGAAGGGGGCCTGCGATAAATGGATTGACGTCATCGCCGGTCTATTCTAATTAACTGAACAATTTAGCCTTCTTGGAAAACTAACTAACAATATGCTGTTTTACATTTTCTACTTAAACAATGCTTACATAATGGTATAAATAATTTTGGATTTAAAGCAGGCCTTTTGAGAAAAAAGCCTGCGGCCAAGAAAAAAGGTGAGAAATATGTTAACGATACTTTTCAAAGAAATATTTATCCTAACCAAGAGTTTTCTTATTATTTTTTTTATACCCTTGCAGAGGGTATTATAATTTTGCCATGATATTTGCAACGCAGTGAAGGAGGCATCTCAGACCCCATAAAGTATATATATTCTTGATCAGCATCACCAGCCGAGTCGATCTAGCCATGTCCGTCTGTCTGTCTGTCCGTCTGTCTGTCCGTCTGTCTGTCCGTCTGTCTGTCCGTCTGTCGGTTTCTACGCGAACTAGTCTCTCAGTTTTTGAGCTATCGGGCTGAAATTTTCAGCATAGTCTTATTTCTTTAGCACGCAGTATATATGTCGGAACGGTCGAAATCGGACCACTATATCCTATAGCTGCCATAGGAGTGATGGCGAAATTAATGTACAAAAATTTTTAATTTCTCTGTTTTTCAACGAATTTCTATAAATTTCGAGA
>VNJW01009543.1:0-38015 GCA_008042615.1 Drosophila auraria
TTGACAAATAAAGTCAAATGTTACTAAAAACATGTTGAGCAACGTTCAAAAAAGACTAATTCTGCAGCTGTACACAGCTGCATTACGAATTTATACTGCACTCGAAAGCCCGCAACATTTTTTTTCGCTACTGCCACCCAAAAGCTAAGTGCTCAGACACGCGAAATTATTCCTAAGCAGTGCGCTCTCTCTCTCTCTTTCTCTCAGAAACTTTATTGTTTAATAACTTCTATGTTTATCATCCGATTTTACTCAAATTTTCAGAACACGTCCCCGATTGCCTACTTATTAAGTCTATCTATTTACTTTAAGTCGAAAATCACGCCTATAGCTAATATACCGTTTTTTATTATTTTCGTTGGCGGAAGTGGGCGTGGCCAAATTTTAAAACAAACTTGATCTGCGTGCAACAGATTCCAATGTTGTCACCACATTTGGTAACTCTAGCTCTTATAGTCTCTGAGATCTGTTGTTTCACACGGACGGACAGACGGACGGACGGACAGACGGACAGACGGACATGGCTAAATCGACTCGGCTGGTGATGCTGATCAAGAATATATATACTTTATGGGGTCGGAGATGCCTCCTTCTGCCTGTTACATACATTCTCGATTGGCACTAACTTATAATACCCTTGTACCCTATGGGTACCGGGTATAAAAATTGATCTGTCAATATAACCATTAGAATAAGACACAACTCAATTAAGCAATGCAATGGTTATTTTTCGGTTTCTGTAACTTCCGATGTATAAGTTAATTTTTTGTTCAATGTTTTAAACAAATACCTTAAATTTTTCAAGCAATCGCACGATTATACTTAAATCCCCCGCAAATTCCTTGGAACCATGTTTATGGCATTCGATTGAGACTCACTCAGTCGATTTAAATACACCCACATTTAATTTAGATGCCAGCTATTGTTTAAAATTCACTTCAATAGAATTCTAAAGTTTATGGGGAATCCCGAATGGTATTACTTCCTCCCCTCCCCGCCACGCATCGCGTCGCGGATTTTCCCGACTTTCCCAAAGCATAAATATTATCATAAATCGGTGGGAACAACCCGCTCGCCCGAACACACACACATCGGCCCACTCCTCAATTTCTCGCTTCACTTGTTTATATTATCAATTTATCCCCTCCCCCGACGCCTCTGCACATATATAATGATTCACAGCAGCAGTCGCAGACAGACAACGCCATTCAATGCGTTTTCGAGCAGCGCTCTGTCTAAATATTTAAACGAGGCACACAGAATCGAACCAACCAACTGGCGGGAAGGCGGGAATACCCTCTCCCGAGGGCCCAGCAGCTGAGAACATTTTAATGGTTCGAGCGAACGGAGTGAACGACCAGTGGACGGTCCTCCATCCGACCATGTCTGGATGGTTCTGGTTTTGGCTCTAGTTCTGGTTCAGAATTTAGACACTGAGAGTAATAACAAAGTTCTAGATTTAGGAAAAATTGTATTCATACAATTAGAAATATAGAAATTACAACTCGATCGAACAAATGTGATGTTCAGAGACGCGATACATAGTTCTACATAGTTCCGCAATTCAGTTTTCCGCATATACAGTAGCAAAAAGTCGTCAATGCTATTTACGTCAGACACATTGCCTATATTTGTATATTAAGTTAGAACAGAATGTAATTACATGGTCGGATCAATCCAATATATAGTTATTGATGTACTGTATTTAACTAAGGACTTCTGATGAAATCAGTGTTCATTGCACTTAACATTTTATAATTTATAAGTTAATCAAACAAAAAATAATATTTAGATATATGTATAAGAGATATGAGTAAATAAGTGAAAACATATGTACGAGAGCAGAAAAGTGAAAGTATCAGATTTCAAAAACCCAACCACACTTCGCACAGTGTATAGGAATACTTGGTCGAGATGCGTGGGTGTCATTGGGTGCCTCTACTGCTCGGTCTCTCTGCTGGTCTCTGTACTGGTCTCTCCGCTTTCCCAGTCGCACAACAAATTTATGTGCATTTCTATAGTCAGTAAACACCCTGCGAATTTCCTTGGACCACAAGTCATTTCAAAAACAACAATTAAAACGCAAAAAGTTTTTGTGTCTGTCCTTCGGCCTTGCGTAGCCCCTTGTATTCGAGTCACTTGGGAACTGTGACAGAAAGTCATTTGTTTCCATAAATGTCAGGGCATGGCACGGCTCTTGAAGTCTATATAATGTGTGTCTTTGATTTATAGAATATTTATGGCTCTGTCTCTAGTTGCGTCCCTAGCACTGCCACGATTTTGCTCAAATATTCCTGCCAAAAGGACATTGATTGCACTGCCCGAAACTGCGCTGAGTCAACTGCCATCCAAATAGGAAGGGAACTTTATAAAATAAAATAATTTTTCCCACAAAATGCACTCCATAAAGAAGTGACCACGTTCTGAATTTTCAATTGACCATGGTTTTGGGCTAGAGAAGAGGTCATTTGGGCCAGTGGCATGCACTGAAACACTCGTTTGTCTTACATTTTAATGCGCAAGCTTACTCGACTGAAGCTATTTTCCTTGTAAACATTGTATACTCAAGAGTCTTTTTTCTCTAGATATACGTCTTGAAGGGTTTTCCAAGGGAGGTGCCAGCCTGGCTTGGGGGTGATGTGGATGTTGCGTTTGTCATGTGGCGTTGCCATAACAATAGCCATTAGGAGTTATTAGCTCGGTGAATGGGAATAGAAACCACTAAGACATGGCGCGGTCACAAAAAACTGGTCGATAGGTGAAGGCTAAGGTTAGACAAGGTTAGCTAAGGTGATTGGTGGGGTTGAACTGGCTGTTGCTCATCTTACGGTCATTTTATTACATGCTAAATTATCCATTCTAAATTTATGATAAGTGATTGATGAGTAACAGCGAAAGAACATCAACATTAATTCTGACAATTTATATAGTTTTTTTCGAATTTCATTAGGAACATTTTTCTGTCTCTATAGAGATATTATATTATAATATTATTTATTTTAAAGAAAGGTTTTTAATCTTCTACATTGTATTCCTTAACCAACTACAAGTCTTTTAGAATACTACAACCTCTTGATAAAATATGTCTATCAAATATACTTTGCCGTTTGGGGCTTTCTGCTAAATATTATGCACGATATCTAGGCCACCTATTTTTGGAACAACTCTTCGATTAATAAAAATACCTTATGATAGATTATTAAAAGAGGATTTAAAGAGGAATTTGATCGAATATCCAGCAAGAAAGTTGCATTTTCAACTTTACCAAGCATACAAACAATAGAGCCCCTTGACGTATTTAAGAAATTACATAAAATGTTATTTACATCTGACGTTAGGCCTGCTTATTCTCTACATCGTACATGTATCCGCACACTATCCTGAAAATTTTTGCATTAAGCGCTGAAGAGTCAAACAAACTGACAGTTTCAACCTTCTTTGGCACCCCACATTCCAGCGCGTGGAACACCACCGAGACCCACTGCCACACAGCGCCCCACCCAACACTATTCGACGCCAGAGAGCCGCAGACAATGGGCCGTGGACTCACGGGGTGTCAGACCTTAATGTTTAAATGCGGCATTATCCTATCAACAATTTTCCACTATAGATTGACGCTCGTTGTGTTGTGAGGCCTATACTGACAACAAAGTGTGAGGGCTTAGCTTAGAGTATTAAAAATAAGCTTTATAGCTCCAAAAAATATAAGATGATCAAATACTTTTTTAGAATCTATACTTTGATTTTCAAGTAGAAAAACTTTTCAAACAGTTCTAAATAAAAAAAATATATATAATCAACGTTCTGAATAAAAATAGTACTTATTGGAACCATTTTTTCATAATTCTTTTTCTGACTATTACTTTTTTAAAGCTATCGAAATGTTTATATTAAACAAAGTGACTAGAATGTTGTTCTCTCTGCACGTATAGTCGTTGACCTTGCTTTTGTTGTTCGGTGTGGACGAAATGGAAATTAATCAATGCCGTTTGCTTTGCGCTTCTGCCTCATCCCTATTTCCCATCCACCCACAGCCCACTGCTGACGTTGATGTTGATGTCTGGGTGTCGTTAGGCAATCCAAGAAGAACTTCAAAATCAGCAGCCGGGCAGGAGCAGGAGCGGGAGCAGAAGCAGGAACAGCGTTTTTGGTGCGTGTTGTGTACCATCAAAATAAATTGTCAAACATCAAATGAGGGGCCAAGGCCGGACAGTGGGTGGCCATGGGAGGCAGGGCGACCGTCCAGCAGTCCAATGAATAACACCTTGGCGCCGAATCGGGGTCCTGATGGTGACTTCCGCTTGGCTCCAAAACAAAGGCGCCACATGTCCCTATTAAGTATATAGTACATTTTCTTTTCGGGCCGCGCTCTGCACCCAGAAAAATGCATGGACTAAAAAGCTGCCAAATCGCCTAAAATTTAAATCCATTTGACCTAAAACGGAAGTCGAGGCAGTTATTGCCTAAGAATTGTCCAAAATCCCATATTTTTAGGTAATGGAAACTGGCCTAAATTTTAGGCAATTTTTGTCCAAAACGCCATATTTTTAGGCAATAAAAAGAGGCCTTTTTGTCAAAAACTAAATTTTTTTGAATATTTTTAGGCAATACGATGCCTAAAACTTCATTTCTAAGCAATATAAGCCTAAAACTTGATTTTAATATAATATTGATTTTGTATTAATACAACCATTTAAAATATTAAAAGTGAATTCCAAAATGCATACAGTATTTATTTATAGTGTTGCAGTAGTTGCTACTTCCGTAGCACAAACATATCTAAGAGTTGACCGTTAACCGTCACTCCATGCCAGGGATGTTAGAATCAGTTGGGAATTAAATGCATCCCATTAACTAAGATTTAGGTAACACATAGCCTAAAAATGTAATTGGTTATTGCCTAAATTTTAGGCCTCCGATTCCTAAAATGTATGGCCTAAAAATATGGTATTTTGGCAATATGACCCATTTTTAGGCCATCATCATTGCCTAAAAATTTCTTTTCATTCTTTTCTTTCCTTCTTATTTAATTCTTAAAATTTTAGGATTTTTTTTTCTGGGTGTGGACTTCCATTAATTATTTGCATAGTTTGTTTTAGTTAGGCTTTGCGAGGGGCTGCCTAATTATTTGCCAGTTAGTTGGCTGCTTTCAGTTACATTTTGTCTCAAGGCTGCAGCATGCTGGGGCTTGGAGATTCCCCCAAAAGAACAACAACAAAAAAGCATGAAACAACAACACCGCCAACAAAGCCCGTGCCCCTCACATTTCTCATCTCCCGTCATAACGATGCGCATCCATCCATTCATCCGTCCATCTATCCACAACGTTTCTCATCAACCAACATTGTAAGGAATCTTTTTTGATTCCATTTGGTCTGGTCTTGGAGACTGTGATCGGAATTGTAAACATTTCAATCAACAGATTTTGATTTTAAAATAAAAATTGAAGGTGAGAAAACTGAACTCCTTGTTTAAATCAATAAATCAAACATGTTTGGTGAAAGAAGTTATTTGTTTAAAGTCAAAGGTCAATTTAAATTAGTTATATTCTTGAGCTTTGAAAAATAAATTGGATAATTTAAGACAATTTTGTCTACTATATACAAAGGGCAAGCTAAAACCGATACGCGAACTAGTCTTTCAGTTTTTAAGCTACGGCTTTAATTTCATTAGGATCGGACAACTATATCTTATAGCTGCCATAGGAATGATCGAAAAATGAATAAAGCAAAAATTATAACTTCTCTGTTTTTCAACGAATTTCTATAAATTTCGAGATATATGTAGGTGTTTTTTATAGTTTTAGAACTACGTTTATAATTTCATTAAGATCGGACTACTATATCATATAGCTGCCGTAGAAGGTTGATTTATATGAATATGTAAAATTCTACATGTAAATGTTAAATTTACAAAATTGACAAAATGCAACGAGGTTCTTATTTTTATGATAATCGTAAAAAACACTTGATAACACATATCAATATAAGGTGTGTTCAAAAAGTATCGCGAATTTTGTGTTTTTTCAAAAATTATTTATTTGTTCATGAATGTCTATTTTGTCCCCTTCAAAATAATCCCCATGAGATATTATACACTTCAAAAAATCCTTTTTATTTAATCTTGTTCAGCTTCTCCTTCGATGCCGTCTTCATCTCGTCAAGCGTAGCGTAACGTCGTCCTTTCATGGGCCTCTTCAGTTAAGGGAAAAAGAAAAAGTCACAGGGGGCCAGATCTGGGAAATACGGTGGCTGCGGCATCATTAGTGTGTTGTTTTTGGCCAAAAAGTCGCGCACAAGCAACGATGTGTGAGCAGGGGTGCAAAGGCAATTTTTGTCCAAAAGGCCAATCTTCTCGGCCTTCTGAGAACATTTTGCACCACCGATAAACGTAGCTTCGATCCAAGGTAGCTTCTCCGTATGCCACAGTCAATATTCGGAATGCATCCGCGCACTTAATTTCGTTTTTCATACAAAATTTGATACAGGTTCTTTGATCCATTTTTTTGAATAGGTAAAAATCGAAGACGATCCAAAACAGGTGCAAGCAAAGCAGCTGTCAACAATTAAGTGAACATTCAAAATGGCCGAGCTTGTCGGCATAAGTGAGAGACATGGATACCAACATAACGCCACAAAAAAATCGAAAAAATTCGAATATACGTAACCCGCGAAAATTCAAAATTCGCGATACTTTTTGAACACACCTCGTATATCCAAAATGAATTGTTTATGGATTCGAGCTTTAATATTTTTTTCAGAATAAACAGTACATGGTAAACATTCAAGAGTTATTGAAGTAATGTTTTCAAAATAGTCGATCATTTTATTTTCTCTAATGCAAAAAAAAATTAATCTTTAAACCTTAAAAGGTAATTTAAAATATGCATAGTAGGTAATTGAACTGGTTGAGTATTTTCAAGCCAAAACTATTATTAAGACAAAGTGTAAGAAGAATTATTTTTGTATAGTAGAAAGAAATCCATGAAAGTTTATACAAAATAATATCGTTATATCGATTTCAATAAAAAAAAGCTAGGAATACCTTAAAAGTTTTTGAATATGAATTCAATGGGTTATATAAATATAGCATACTTTTCTGACCCTCGGCCATGAATTACCCATATCAATTTACATCTCACAGTTAACATATTCATTTTCTATTAATGTGCCTTACAGGGCATATCAACTTCTCTGCCACCTCGCTAGGTTTTCCACTCTTGTTTGGGTTGCCCGACGGCTGGCTTTTTTTATGTGTCTGTTTTTGTTTATTAAAAAGTACAAACAGGCAGAGCTGGCGCAAAACAAAAAACACCAGGCCACCCAGCCGGCCCTCGAGAGCGTTCCATTCAATTTGGAGCCCCAAAATGCTAGTTAGGCATTAATGTACGAACTGCACGAGAAATTTACGGAAATCCTGTGAATTTTCCATCGCCGCCATTGCGTGGCCAGCGTTACTATATGATGGCTTGCCTTTGACTTTCTCTTTTTAGCCCTCGCCAAACGGAAGCTACTTATTTCTGAGCTAAAAGAAGCGGGAAAGACCATAGCCCGGCTGAAACCGATTGCAACTTTGAGGCAAAATGCGAAACAAAAAGAAATGAAAGTGTTTCCAGATCATAAACGCAATTTTATGGCCTGCTGGGGGAATTTCAGTTTTGTATTTTTATTGACAATAAGTTAACAATGTTTACTTTTAGTTGTGTGTTGTTCGGCTATTTTTAAACAATCACAGCAGCCTCATAGCCAGACCAAAAATACCCAATTGGGACTCTGCCTTAAGCTTCCCGCTTCTCCCCGCGCCGCTTTTCAATTGTTTACATGCAATTTTTTTTATGTTTTAATTTTCGTTTCATCGGATTAATTCAAAAATGAGAAATATGTACAAATGAGAGGGGTGAGAGATGCAAGAGAAATGGAAGAGAATGGGAGAGTGTCTCTTTCTCTGCGCCTGCTCATAGGACCCTTGGGGGCTGGTCTGGGTTTGGGATATGGGCTTTGGCTTTGGCTTAGGTTTCGGGTATGGGTCTGGGCTCGGCTCTGGGCATTGGTATCCAGTTTGGGATTGGTTCTGGCTCGGGTTCGAGCTCGGGTTTATCTCGCTGTCGGCTAAGCAACAAAAAAATATTTTGCCGTTTGTCTCAGGGCCCTGTGAGCATTTTATAATTTTCCATGTTGCCGCTTTTTTAGTTATCCTCGTGTGTCTGTCGCTACGCTTAAGTAGCGGCTTATGTATTCTCCCACTAGGAACCCCATTGAAGGTGATTCCTCTCCTCGAATAAGGTGTCTACTTGGCAGGCATTTCAAAGAAACTAATTTGCTTTAGTGCCGCCTTTTCGTTGATGGAAATTAATTCGGTTTTCATGAGCGATTAATTTTCAATCGCCGGACCTCTATAAATATCTTGCCCGCAATGCTGAACAGTGCAATTGGTAGCAGTGCATCTTAAGTCAGCAGATTTAGGTTTTTTTCCAGTCCAGCTATTTATGTTTATGCCTTTGAAATAAGGAGGCCAACAGATTTGTATTTCAGACATTGCATTAATCAAATCAAAGGATTGAATTAATCTAAATACCAACTTTACAAAGTACTTGAGTGAACTGCATATAATTTGTAAACCAATCGCAGTCTGCGAATCGCAATTAAATTATTCAAACAATTTCTGCTTTCATGTTGGCCAGGGCAAAATATATATTGGCCAGATTTTCAGCAGCATTCGAGTGTTATTGTTTTAAGCAGAAAAACACTGCGTATGCTTATTATTAATTTAAAGCATTGCCCATACGTCATGTTGCGCCAGAGGACAAAACAAGAGGGCCACAACAATTCGATTACATGTTGATTTATTATTTAAATTGCGTGTAGCGTACAAATAATGGCAACAAGGAACACGGGATCGAGCAGCAAGGGTTATGGGAAATGGAAAAGCTCAATGGCACGTGCACAAGTAAAAATGTCACCATAATGGGTACACCATTCGTATTTTCCGTAGCTCGTGCTCTAAATTATTTTATCAACCTGGCCATAGCATGTGCTACTTTACATTTCAAAAGTATATCAAGACAAGCTTTTATAACAAAAATTTCATTTTTAACACAATTAAGGTACCTGTTTAAGGGTAGCCATGGGGTAGAAGGGTATAATAACTTAATGCGTACCGAGAATGCATGTAACAGACAGAAGAAGGAATCTGCGACCCCATAAATTAAATATATTCTTGATTAACATCACCAGCCGAGTTCATTTAAGGAGTTACATTTAGTTAGGACCCCTAAGAAATGATATTTACAAAACTAATTTTAAACGGCTAAATTTATTATTTTAAAAATTGCTACGGTAACTTTGAATTTTAAAAAAGTAACGGTTTTTACGGCTCCTACAACAAATCACTAGAAGGCCCTCCAAAAAAAGGAATTTTGCAGGGTCCACTCTATCTCTGCAGTTTTTCATAAAAAATAAAAAAATCAAGCGGATTTCATTAAATTAATGTAGAATTTAGTTATAAATACGCAAAAGTATTTTTTTTTTAAGCAGCATCTTAACAAAAAAATCCCACAGTCGTCTATAACTTTTCTATTTGCTAGATTTTATACAATTTTATATGGAATATTAATATGGAACTCATAGTACTTTGCAATTTTCATCCATGTGGTAGTTTTTGGTCTTACATAATGTAGGGAAGATGGAGCAATATGGTGGATGTTGAATACATCTAGCTTTCCGGGAGTTCTATTCTGCTATTCAAATTAATTGCACAACTCGTAAAAAACTTTAGGGAGTCGTGCTTATCAGTTGGCCAGCATCGCCAGCTGGATCCGCTGCAGTCCACCGAATCCACAGCCCCCCGAAAAAACTTTTGCCATGATGGCCCTGACAAGCAGAAAATCAGGAGCGGATCAGGGAATGTGGGGCACGGTGGCATCCAGAGGACGTGCAAGTGACCCAGAGAGCCATGCGGCCTTATCCTAGGGCGCACGAATGGGCGGGTGGCGTGGGTGGAATGATGGCTGAGGCCAATGGCGTAATTTATGTAGGCTCGCTAAGCCCTTCCATGCGTGAAATGTGATTATATCTGCGTATTGTGATTATATATACGCATACAACTGTGGCCGTGTACGGGTTTGGTACATATATGTTTACATATGTGTGCTTACTTGGGTGTGGGAGATATAGTATGAGCGATAGCAAGGAGTACGGTACATTTTTAGATCAAAGTGGAGTGACAATCCGTTGCAAATCCATTACAAATTTGACAAAGAGGATACTATTTTGCTTATTAAGAAGTTTCAAGGTTAAGAACATAGAAAAAGAATGCTAGGAATAGTATGTGATCGAATAATAACTGAGCTAACTTTTGAATAAATAACAATATCAAATAGTACTTTTAAAATCAGCAGACAACTCAAAGGTTACCTATTTTAATTTTGGTTTAATATTCAAAGCAAAAACTAACTCCGACTAATGGAGATAAATCTGTAAAATAACCGAATCGAAATGTCCATGTTTGGTGTTCTTATCCGACGATAACGCAACAACAATTGCCAGAGCTCCTGCTGCGCTGCGTCTGCTGCATTAAGCGCGTCATCGCACAAATACACGCACAGGGACAAAGACCGAGTGCGTGTGCATCTGCGCTGTTAGTATTAGTGCGCCTTTGTTGTTGCGCCAAAAACCAAGCCAAGGATTTTTCGCACATTTACGCCAGCAAATGACTGCTGCTGGTGCACTGAGAAATCCTGAATTTAGTAGTGCTTCAAGATATATTGTAGAACTTTAAATGCCCTTGCAGGGTATAATATTTTGACCAGTAGTTCGCAACGCGGTTCTTAAGTTATTGAGTTTTTAAGCTATTGGGTTGAAACTTTCAGAAAATGAATGTTAAAAGACCTTGTCTGATACAAACATATTATTCGAAATTACCCGATTTTCGTTGTTTTTAAAGATATCGGATTAAAACTCAATATATATTCCTATAACTAAAATATAGCAATAAGTTTAAAATTTCATAAATTTATCTGCAACTTCGTCTTGCCGAAGCTAGCTTCCATTCTTGTTAATATACATTTAACAAATTCATATAACCAATCAGCTGGACAATTGTCAATTTTAATATGATGGTTTGAGGTGTTTCAAATGCTAATTATATAGAGACATTTATTTATATAACCTTAATATGAAAGTATTGTATAATATCTATTTTGTGGGAGTAAAATATTTTGGTTTGTTGATGTTTTATGAAATCCTTGAAAGTTCAACTTAATGCGAATACAATCATAATTTATAACAGTCATATTTAAGCCCCTGAAACCATATTTTGAAAAGAAAGTATTCTGACTTCAAGTCAGGGTTTTTAGAGGGTTTTCTAGTTCCTGCCTTCACTCCTCCTTTTGAAGAAAGCATATAAGCATATATAATATCTATTGTCGAAGTTTTAAATTATAAGTGGTATTTCGTACACATTTTTCTATTATTCGCGAACTTTTTAAGTTTCAAAAACCTCGAAAGAGGTTTATTCTCAAAAGAATTAAAACATAACTAGATACGGTATCACGGGAATGTTTTAACGTCTGTCATAACGGCTGTCATAAAACTAGAAAGTAAAATAAACGAAAGGAAAATACTTCTTAAACTTCTTCTTAAAAATGTTTATGACTTTGGGCATTTTAATTTTACTTAAATTTTTTGTTGTCCTAACGCTACAAGTACACAATATTGTATATTGTACATGAAGTAAATGTTTTTCCAGTGTCCTGCTGCTCCTTGCTGCCTCATTCTCCCTTTCTCTCCTACAGACGACCTTCACTTTCATACGGCTGTCCGCTTATTTTTTTAGTTTATTCTACACTTTCTTAACAACGCGTTCGGCTGTGTTGTTATTTTTTTTGAGGATAATATAATATTATAAGTGCGTCGAGCAGGGGCTATGGACAGAGGCTTTAAATAGGCCAACTATGCAACAACAACTACTTGTTGTGTTGCATGGACGTCATGAGCTGCAATTAACTGAGCTATTTCCTGTTAGTGCCATAGCCACTTGGCAAGGACATTGGCGGTTAAAACTGGTTGTACGTTATCTATTTTTCTTATTATTTTTTTTTTGTTAGCTCTCTGTTATTTTTTGCGGCGATGTTGTTGTATTTTTAGAGAGCGAACAGCAACTATGTACAACGTAAAGGCAGCAACAACAGAAAGATTCGCGGATACACACATTTTCACAAATCAAAAAAGCAAACGAATATTTCCACACACACACACTGCCGCACACCCACACACAAGCACACGGGCACGGACATGGACAAGAGAGACAGGCAGGAAAAATCTCTCTTTTTTTATGGATTTTCTGAGCAGGCAATCTGCTTTCCTTGATATTTGATTAAACAATTTCTTAATGTTTTTTTTAATATTTTTGTTTACCGTCTGCTTCTATAGTTGTAACACACACATAAGCACACCTTTTCGGTTTATTACATTTTACACTTGTCGCCTCTTACACTCGCTTCCTCGTCTCGTCTCCTCGCCTCGCCTCTCCTCCGCCTCCTTCTCCTTCGTTCCGTTAGCCGCACATTTTTCTCCGCACTATTTTGTGTAGATTTTCTCTGCTTTTGGTTAGGGATTTTTCTTTTTTCCGGAGCTCTTCTAGCCTTCTTTCCCTTTGGAAAACGAACTTTTTCAAAATTTTTCTGCACACACGATGGGGCAGAAGAACTTTGCCCAAACTACGACCCGCTGCTTGCTCCGCTCCGCTTTTCTTTGGGGCGCACAGACAAACAGTTCTCGACAAACTGAAAGTGAAAAGTGAAAAGCAAAAAGCGCCAGCGCCTCCGACCATCAGTATCGCAAGCCAGAATCCGGGACGCACTCACGGAGTCGGCGCACTAGCCCCAGCAAGTGGTGGTCACTGAAAACGGAGGCAGCAACAGAATCGAAACAGATGTTGATGTCGCCTTTCGAACGAGGTGGCGGGTCTCAATGAACTCCTATAAATTATTTACGGATAGCACATATTTAAAGAATTTCTATAAAGGATACGGCAACTGGACGAACTGTCTCTAGAAAAGAAATGACAAAAAATATATAGATGACTACAAAAATAATTACTTCTATTAGAAGAGCAGGAATATAAAACAAAAACTAAAATGTAATTTAATTTAAGATCCGAAAGTCAAAGTCGCACATCATTACATATGTATGTACATAAATATGTATGTGAAGGTAAGTGTGTATGTAATTCGCAAGATCGTTATCCCAAATATAATCCATAGTATGTAGCAACCGGTTTTTAATTTAATGAGTTTAACAGCCTTAGTCACCTGATAAGATTAGTCATCTGATTAGATTAGTCAAAATATAGACCTGAAATTGCAAACTAAATTTCAAGATTAATTATGTTCAACCTACCCTAACTTTACGTAATTATTTCGAAGGACTGAATTTGGAAGCCCTAAAAATGATATTTAAGAATGTAAAAAAAAAAAAAGAATGCTAAATTCATCCCGCAACTCGATAGCTGGTAATATTTTTGACTTGCCATGGCTATCGTTGTTGAAATTGATCTGTTAAATAAAATATCAAAGCTTACACAAAATAATAAATAAAGTATTTATATTATTTCCTTTTATAAGCCTGATCTACGTGTGTTCCTAACTATTTTGGATACAGTTTCAAGGTACTTAAGTATTGGCTGGAAATCTTATTGGTTCAGATTGCCGCGGCACCTGTACATGCAGTGGCATCGGCCACTGAAAAGATTGAAAGTACTCATCAAACATTTATTCTTTTTGGTAATACAATAGAAACTAACTTTGAGTCTACAAATATCACTAAATCTCTATCAAGGGTGTGGCATGAATAGATGCTTAAACAAATCGTTATCTAACCCAAAGCGAAACTAAAAGAAACTTGACTAAGAAAAACATGTTCCTAATGGAGGTGATGCGGTTTCAAAGTAGGTCCCTATTTGGCGGCCGGAGTAGTGCCCTCGCCAGCTTGGGGTTCCTTGAATTGTTTGTGCCACTCAAGATTCATCTGGGAGACGGATTCCCCTCGCTTAGCCGCCTGCTTGCCGCTATAGACCATAATGGCACAACCGACGGCAGTGAGAGCGATCATGATGTTGGCCAATCGGATACGCATTTTGTTGCGACAGCGCTCCATCTCATCCTGGCTGCAAAGAGGGAATTAGGAATTAGGTCAATAACCTGTTGCACCCGCCAACTGACATCCCAACGCACCTCACAAAGCTCGGCACTTCGGCCTGCGACTTGTATTTACCGGTCCATACCAGCATGCGTCTTTCCAGGTTGTTAGGCTCATGGTTCTTGATAGTTTGGCGCATAATCTGCGAGGTCCCAAAGGAGCGGCGCAGCATTGTCCCAATTACAGCTGTCTTGTTGAGCATATTGCCTAATTATGGTATATTTGTTGTTATCTGAAAATCTGTCGACAAAATCCCGGAACTTTATGCAATTCTTATTGGAGAATTAGTGTGACCGCGACCAGGCAAATAGGGTATTTAATGGAATCTGGTACTTAAAATACTAGAAGAATGAACATATTAGGGGCCTTCGTTGAATTTTAGTCAGCTGTTTTGCCAGCTGGTAACATAAATTCGATTCGATTGCGCTGCCGTTTAACTTTCAGGAACCCCAGAATTTCCTTATTTCTCTAATAAAAGCACAAGAAAATCGTTGTTCCATTACCGCTTTGAGAATACCCATAATATGCTGAGCACCGGAAATGGTAGTGCGACCGCGGAGCAAATGCTTAATAATAACCAAGGTGGAATCTTACCTTAATCTTACGGTCACACTGCTCCCCCTTTTAGTTTTCGTTTTGCGGTGTAAAAGTCGGAAAATTTAATTAACAGGCGTTTTATAGATCAAGGTTAACTGTAAGATCCGACTGCCCGCCACGCAACGCAAAAGCAGCCGAAATGAGCGAGTACACGATTATTCTGCAGCGAGAGTTTCCCAAAATCGACTCCGAGCTGCTCACCTATGTCGTGGGAGTGCTCACCGGAAGTAAGTGGCTTATGATCCTTAACCAAGCTTAGGTCTGAGCGTTTTCTGCATTGTTGTATGAAGGCGAGGAGGACTTCGAGACCGGCGATGACATCTTCGATGCGGTGGGAGACATCCTCCAAAGCGTGGACTGTGAGCGGCCGGAGGAGAGCGTCCGAGAGCTGTGCGAACAGTTCCTCAACATCATGAAGAACAACGGGGTCAACGTAGAGCGCAAGGTGCTAAATGCGCCGGTCAACATCGAGGAGATGGCCAAGAACATGGAGCGTCTGGACAAGGACATGCAGAGCATCTGGGTGGTGAACAAGGATGGCGCAAATGTAAGTCTCGTTTAGGCGTCGATTCAGCAAAATAAATACCAAGAGTGATACCCTTTTATTTCTCCAGAAAGTAGACTCGAAAAAACTGGAGAAAGCAGAGGCCAAACTGCAGCAAAAGCAGGAGAAGCGACAGGAAGTCAACAAACATGGTATGATTCCCGTGGCAGTGAAACTACAAACGGCCACAGCCTCCCAGGTGACCAATAAGAAGAACACTAAGATGGATCAGAAGGGCCTCAACCGCTCCATGGACATTAAAATCGAGAACTTTGACCTCGCATTCGGAGAGAAGTATGTTCATTTTACAATTAGGAAGCCACGAATGAATTAATGTACTGTTGTTAATCTTTGACAGAGTTCTTCTGCAGAATGCGAATCTGCTACTGTCTTTCGGACGCCGGTATGGCTTGGTGGGTCGCAATGGCTTAGGTAAGACGACACTGCTGCGGATGATTGCTGAGCGGCAACTTCAGATACCCTCGCACATTTCGGTGCTGCATGTAGAGCAGGAGGTGGTGGGCGATGACACACCCGCAGTGGACAGCGTGCTTGAGTGTGACACGGAGCGAACGAGGCTCCTCACTCGGGAGAAGGAGATCCTGGCTGCGCTGAACAATGGCGTGCAGGATGCCGCGCTGTCCAACGAGCTGAGCGAAACATACGCGGCCCTGCAGAACATCGAGGCGGACAAGGCGGTGGCACGTGCATCTGTGATACTCAAGGGGTTGGGCTTCGACGCGGATATGCAACTGCGTCCGACCAAATCCTTCTCAGGCGGATGGCGTATGCGTCTGGCCTTGGCCCGGGCGCTGTTCTCCAAGCCCGATCTGCTGCTTCTCGATGAGCCGACGAACATGTTGGACATTAAGGCGATAATCTGGCTGGAGAACTATCTGCAGACGTGGCCCACTACTGTGCTGGTCGTTTCTCACGATCGCAACTTCCTGGACGTTGTGCCGACGGACATCATACATCTACATTCCCAGGAGCTTGAGGCCTACAAGTAAGAGTACGTAGTTCTCTTGCGCCAATTACTCAAATAGTTCCTATATTATTACAGGGGAAATTATGAACAGTTCGAGAAGACAAAGACGGAGAAGCTAAAAGCTCAGAGGCGCGAATACGAGGCTCAAATGGCACACAGACAACATGTTCAGGAGTTTATTGATCGCTTCCGTTACAATGCAAATCGAGCCTCGTCCGTGCAGTCCAAAATCAAGATGCTGGAAAAACTGTAAGCTATCAGCTACCATTTGAACCTTCAGAAAGCATTTTCATTTTACATTTAATTTATTATTCAACAGGCCCGAGCTGAAACCGGTGGAGAAGGAGACCGTTGTCACGCTCAAGTTCCCTGAGGTGGAGCCCCTCAATCCTCCTGTGCTGGCCATTTCGGAGGTGTCGTTTCGCTACAATCCCGAAGATCCACTTCCTATATTTAAGGGCGTGAATCTCTCTGCTACCTCGGACTCTCGTATCTGCATTGTCGGAGAGAATGGAGCGGGAAAGTCGACGCTGCTAAAGATCATCGTCGGGCAGCTGAGTACCATTTACGGAAATATTGTGCTGCATCGTGGCTTGCGTATTGGTTACTTTGCCCAGCACCATGTGGACCATCTTAACATGAACGTGACGTGTGTGGGCGTCTTGGCAGAGCTGTTTCCCGGACGACCTGATGAGGAGTACCGCCGGCAGTTGGGAAGCTTTGGCCTCTCCGGACCCCTCGCATTGCAGAGCATTGCCAGCCTGTCCGGTGGGCAGAAATCACGCGTGGCCTTAGCGAAGATGTGCATGGGTAGGACTCTTTGTTTCAATGGCTATAATTTATTTTGTTTACTATATATATGTATATTCATTTAATAGCGGAGCCCAATTTCCTGGTACTTGATGAACCTACAAACCACTTGGACATTGAGACCATTGATGCTTTAGGACGGGCTATTAATGCCTTTAAGGTGCGTACTTCACGTGCAGTACACGCCTTTTACTTAATGTATTTAACAATATGTCTATCTGAACTTCGACAGGGCGGCGTTATTTTGGTCTCCCACGACGAGCGCCTTATCAAAGTCGTTTGCAAAGAGCTTTGGGTGTGTGGCAATCGCACAGTCAGAGCTATAGAAGGTGGCCTCGACGAATATAAGCGGGAGGTTTACAAGGAAATCGAAGCTAATAGTTGAATTTAATTACAGTAAATTATTTATCTATTTGTGAAACAGCCTAGCAATAAATTTATATTACGTCTATGACACAAAGAAAAAGATTCGGACCCTCGAGATGTGTTATTGAGTGAGCGTTTTACTTTAAAATACTAGTTTTTGTAACAATTTCACCAAAAAGGGCGCATTTTGCATCCTCTTGAAAGCCCAAGCTCTAGGTGCTGATGCCAGTTTGCTGATTGAGTTTCCTTCTAAGCTCAAATAGCAATAGTGTCAGCGCGGATGTCACATTCAAGCTATCTACTCCAGCTGCCAAGGGTATGTAGACGCACTTTCCTTTGCCTCCGACCACCGAATTCATAAAACTGCAAAAAAATTATATTATTTCATATTCATTTCATAAAAACTTTGTGGATGCCTCCACCCCTTACCTGTATGCTTCCTCGCTGACACCATGACTCTCCCCGCCAATGATCAGCAGATTATACGCTCCAACTTCGCTGATCTCTGCGTAATCGATTGCCTGGTGGTCAGCCCGCTTCTCTGGGTTGTTTTCCGCAATAAACACATGACAGTTATCGGCGGCCTCTTGGGGAATGCTTAAAGAGAGGTCCTCCCAGGTAATGTCGTCGAGAATGGGTAGCCGGAACTGACCGCCACAGCCTCCTCTCAGGGCTTTCGATTCCCAAGGATCGCAGCAGCCGTGTGTGACAACAACCTGTCTGCACGGCAGAGCCGCACAGGTTCTAATGATGCTTCCCAGATTATTGGGCTCCCTGATATTGTCACACACCACTGTGATGGGCAAGGGCCGAGTGCCCAGTCGCTGCTGCTCAGCCAGGTTCTGCTCTAGACCTTTATCCGAGGGTCTGTCGAAAATGGCCATTAGTCCTGGAGGAGTCACTAACGAAGACCATGTTTTCAGGTCATGCTGCGGTACCTTATAAATTTTTGTGCCCCTCTCCAACTGCGACCTGCTCACTTGCTCTTTGACCAGCGCCAATTGATCCTTCTGGCTAAAAAGGAGAGCCTCCATTTTGAGGCCACATTGGAGGGCCTCCGTGATAAGGCGTCTGCCTTCAATTATGATCTGTCGGTTCTTGTCGCGACGCTTGCGGGAGCGCACCGTGGTCATCAGGGTGCTGGTAAGAGGATCGTGCAGGGTAAGACGCGCAAACTCGAGATTTAGATCGCTATCCTTTATCAATGGGGCAGGGCTGGAAGCTGCCCGAGGAGCAGGGGCAACGCTGAACTTGCGAGGAGCCAATGGAACAATAGGTTCCTTGTGTTTTTTAGCTCCAAAAGACTTCATTCGATTCTTGCGTAAAACATCCCGCGTGTTAACCGGCTCATGCTTCAAATCGGAATTTCCGAATAGATTTGCCTCTATGTCCAGTGCATCCTTGATGTCGCCTTGGGGGCGATTGGAGCTACTCAATCTCAACACATTAAAAGTTTTCACATTTTTTATATTCTCTCGAAAAGAGCGTTTAAAAATATTACAAAACATGGTTGGGTTCAACTAAACATATGTTTGATTGATGCAGAGGCGTAGCCTACAACTGCATGAAACTTTCTCAGGGGGTTAATATTAATAAGATAAAATATAATATAAAAATATATTATTTTATCTTAGGCTGACAATCTAATAATAAGTTTCAATTTTCCTTCCGATGACAAAAAAAGAAAAACAATCTTTGTTGCAGAGCAACATTTCCGATCCCCTTTTAGGTGCGTCCATGCAAGCAGTGTTGAAAAGCGCAATGCTTGCAAAGCCTTTCAGATTTTACCACACTGGTGAGATGCGCATGAACTGAATTATTCAAACACACTGAATTTAATGAAAAAATATATTTATTTCACTTTTAAAATTTGTGTTAGCAGTTAATAACAATTTGAAATTAATTAAAAACTAATAGCGCAATGAGTTGTCCCACTTGGGTGGTTGACATAGTTCGGTTAAGCAGCCATAACATAATACGATAATAATTTAAAATAACAATGCAAAATTCAAACGCCTTCGAATGAAAAGGGTGTGTAAAGAGAGGATAGTTGCGCAAAACAAAATGAATTCTGGAAACGCGATAAACTATTAAAAACATAAGAAATTCATCTAAATGGGGGGCTTCATGTGGTGGCTTAAAATACTATCATACATATAAATTAATCCTTAGAGTATAAATAATTCAAAATCTTAATAATCTGTTCCATCTTAGCCAGGATCGGGAGACCCCATCCTTCTCACGAAATTTGTTCATAACAATGTACGACCTAGAATTACTACTATCACCATTACTTCTTACATAGCTAGTTGCTAATTGTTAATTGAAGTTCATTGAAGTTCCGTAAATATTAAGCAATGCCTCTAACTGTATGCATATGTGGTATATATACAGGGCCTAACCAACTCGCTGGCTAGGTTGCACTGACCACAGCCGAGTGCGAGCTGCTGCAGTTGTTGCCAGACTGCTGGGTCTTCCTCTGTCGGGCTCCGCGTCCGGACAGCAGGTATGACAAATCAATAGGTTGCTCCTGAGCTGTCTGTGCATCCAGACACTTGAGCTTCATGGTATTCAGAACATTCTCCAATCGCGAGCGCTTCTTTTTAACCATCTGTTAAGTGGAAAAACATAAAATTAAGTATAAATAGGAGTAATTGATCAACAGAGTCTTAGGGATGCTGTCTGCACTCACCTGTTTATTGGGAGCCACTGGCGTTACGACGCGGGCAGCTTTCACTTCCACTGGGTTCGCAGTATAGCCCCGAGGCTTTCTCCCTACTGTTTTCGGCTGATGATGCTGTTCCTGTCTTCCAGGGGCCTTGTGCATACTCGCTACTCCTACATCTAATTCAGTCTTTTGCTTCCTCGTTTTAAGCAACGAAGGATCCACATCGTGGGGCTGAAAATAAATTGCACGCGTTAATGCACATCAATTGCTTTGATATTTTCTTTAGGAATTACCGCGTAGCTCTTGGATATCTTAAGCTTGTCAGGGAACTTTCGAAAGGCATAGCTCTTGGTGCACGCCGGATGATTGGCTTTGGCCTTGGAAAAGAACCTTGCCGTCTTATCTACGCGCAGCTCGCAGATGTAGCAATGGTCCTCATCAATGCACTCCATGGGTCGACCCTTGCAAAAGGTGGTGCGATCTAAGACCCAGCAGCGTCCAATGACCAGCTCAATTGGTACCACTTCATAGAGGGAGACCCTGACCACTTCGTTGGGGTAAAAACGACGGGAGGGCTCATGAAAGGTTTCATGGGGCCGCAGGAAATGGTGGCCGAATATGAATCGTTTGCCCAATTCGTTCTTCCATAGGTGCTCCACCCGGAAAATGTCGCACTCTTGATAATCGATGGCTCCAATCGTCTCGTAAGTGTGCTTCTTGGTGGGCAGCACCTTGCCCGCCTCATCCTTGATGGGAATATCCCTTAAGACATAGACGGCATCGCCCTGACGCACCTGCAGGTCACCGCGCATCAGGGAGAGGTAGTAGCGATGTCCCTCCTCGGTGAATTCCTCCAGTGGAATCTCGCGATCCACTTCCCTTGGCTCGCACCGCTCGCACTGATAGTTATCCGCATCTATGTCAGCTTTGGTGCACTCCGTATGCTGCCAAACCATGCACTTGGCGCACTGAATCATCAATCCCTCGTCCTTGTACAAGCCGCAAATGCAACGGATCACATCCTCTTCGGGGGAGCCAATTGGAAGCACTGAATGGGCAGGTATGGGCAGCGCTGGCAGTGGCGAAGCTCTGTCCCCGATCTGTCCTGGCGATTTTTTCACGTTTACTCTAGGCGCCACCTCTTCTTGGGCCAGATCCTCCTTTGACTTGAAGCTTTGCAGTGATCCCGAATCGCCTAGAATATCCATCAGTTGGCCATAATTGGCCGCCTTTTGTTGATCATAGCAATCTTTAAGGGATTGTAGGGCCTTGGCCTTGCCCTCATCATCGCCATGCTGCTGCTTGGCCTCAGCAAAAAGCTGTTGCATCTGATCATCGAACTCCTGAGGCGTTTTATAATGGCCCTGCTCCACTCTAGCTTGAATTGCCCTGAACTCCACGCGGGAGTTTCCAGCTGCCAATCCCACTGATTTGCCGCTCAAATTCATAGACTTCATAGACTTTTTCTTCTTGCTGGAGACAGTGGTCAACAGATCGGACATCTTCAGTGTTTCGAGCGAACTACAGATATCCCTCAAAACAACAGCCATTTTGGCCATTTTCTCCAGTTCGGGATCATGTACGGCCTGGGCGAGTCCTCGGGTCTTCATGTTGCGGGGTGTGCAGAGCGCCGATATCTGGGCAGCAAGCAAGGAAGTGGACGATGGTGTGGAGGGCCGACGTCCGGGAATATCTCCATTGGTGGCGCCGTGTGCTGGAGATGTCGCGGAAGCTGAAGGCGCAGATATGGCCAATGCGGCAGCTTTCTTGGCTTTGCACTTGCGAATCTGTTACGAAACACAGAAAAATAGCTAAATATAATACCAGATTGTGATGGTTTGTAATGGAAAGCTCACCTTCTCGAAATTTCTAACCAGATAAATGTTGAACTGTTTCACCAGCTTCTTTTCCTTTTCGGACAGAGGCTGCATTTTGGTTACCGACACTGAGGAGGCTGTTTCCTTGCTACCAGGCTGCCTTTGTGCGTGCTTTTTGGCCTTTTGTTTCCGTTGGCGACCATTTCTGCCCGAAGGTCCCTCCGGAGTCGGCTTGGTCTCCGTAGCGGGCAGGGGCTTCACCCTCTGCGACTTGCCTCCGATGACGCCGCGACACTGGGTCGTGTTGCACCTGCAGGGTTGGCCCTCGGAGGGATTGAACAGCGAAAAGTTGTAGTCGTACGTAAGCTCCTCGCCCTGCTCGATGGCTCTTTTGGCAAAGAGCACCATGCGAGACAACCCGTTCACGCTCCACTTCTGCATTTCGCAGTTGGGCTCGCAGGAGTGGTTAACAAACCGACAATCGCTCCCCATGCGCTGGCCATCAATCACCAGTCCACCATCCAAGTGGAGGCAGTAGTGATGGGTATCGTTCAGATAAATACTGGCCATCCGTTGCTTGAATTCCCTTTCCGTGACCACTTCGCCAACGTACTCCAGGATATAAGTGCCCTTGGCAATCGGTAGTTTAGTCCTCACTCCCCATCCCTTGTCCACCGTCATAAAGCGCTCCACTCCGGGGGCCACGTCATGTCGCTGAATCTTCTGGTTCCGACATTTCTCTGCAGCCGGACAATTACTGGGCGAGCACTCGGTATACACCATGCGGTTGAGGCAGTTGTCCAAGCAGGCCTTCTCGCCCTGGTTCTTGCAGTTGCAGGTGGGAGGATCGAATCCAGCCACATTTGGACGCACTGACTCGGCGTACACATTAGTACGGATCTTCCGATAATTCCACGATGGCACCACATGTCTAGTGGGTAATTTAGAGTTCGTGTATGCCCACCAAATGTCATAGGGCAGCTCAAAGTCCACTTCCGTCCTCCGAAGATATTTTTCGCAATACGGAGGCGGTGGCAGGAGACTTCCAGGCGCGGCGTGCTGCTCCTCAACGGCCGGCTTCTTGTTCACCTTTGCTGGCGGTGGCATCAGCGACTGCTTATAGTGATTGGAAAAGAGCCCGGCAACCAGATAGGTCTTTTTTACCTTGGATACTTTCCGCAAAGAGTTGGTCGACGCCTTGTCCTCACTGGTGTCACTGCAACTGACGTAATCGGGTGGCACAGGGTAAAGGGATTCATTGGCAGGCAACGGATCATGCTCGATGGGAATAATATCCAGCCTTTTTGCCTCCGCCTCGGCATCGATCTCCTCCTGGGTCGGGGGAACTTCCTGTGGAATTTCGGGCTCAACAGGCGCCTTAGCCCTGTTGATTTGATTGGATACGGGAGTGTCCAGGTTCCTTCGCCGTTTCAAGCGAATCTTGCAACTAAAGTTTGTGTTGGGGTCAATGCCTGCTGGCAGTTTAATATTCGGTTCAAGTTTAGGCTTCCCCTGGGCTGGCTTTGGGCTGGGTGATGGCACTTCCACGGGTGGTTGCTTGGGCTGCCGGCCTCGTTTTCTGGCGGGCTTTACATCCGGTTCGGCTTGAGGTGCCGGAGCTATGGGTAGTGCAGGTAGGACTGCAGGTTGCTTCTTATCCTTAGGCTTTCTTCCCCGGGGCCTTCCTCTAGCGGCGGGTGTCTGGGGTCGCTGCAAACGCTCCAGAGCCACGACCGACAAGCGCGGCGCTCTCTGATTACTCCTGGCCACAAAATTTTCCCTGGCTTCACCTGTTCGAGGTACCCTCTCGCAGTCCATCGGAAGATTAGCTTGAACTTGCACCTGGGCGCTGCTGGAGCTTCTGGTTTCCCTTATGTTTTGAAGGGGCTGATCGTCGGGATCCATCTCCTCCTGCTCCCGCTCCCGCTCCTCTAACAATGCAGCTGTTCCAGCTGGTTGCTGTTCCACACTGACTTTTCTCTTCTTTCTGCGCACCGTTGGAAATCCGGTGCGGTTGATCTTCTTTCGCTTGCGCTTCAGCAGAAAATTGCCCCCGGTTTTATGGAGTAATGTTTCAACGACTCGCTGACCAATCTCCTTTTTGGTATCCTCCTTAATATCCAATGCAGAGAGCAGCGGCGATTCCACCTCCGCTTTGGTTATGACTGATTCATTTAGCTTGCCGATGGGTATTTGGATTTCCAGCTCAACGGAGGGTTCAAACACCCCGGGGGGCGGATAGCTACCGGAAGCTGGAGACTGTTGCGACAATTGGACCAAATCCTTTGCGGGCGCCACCTTCTGTTTAGCAGATCCACCTCTCCTTTGCTGTTTAAGGGAACACAGGGAGCTGGGACTGATATCTAGCAGTTTGCCACCACTTATGGAATTGCTATCTACAACAATCCTTAGGGGGGAGTTGCTGGCCGAAGAGGCCGCTCCTCCGCTTGACGTCGGCTGCTCAAGGAGATGCCTCTTCTTGGGTGTCAATGCGGACTTTGCGCTCTTTGCATTGAACTGAGCCTGCGACTTGGTTGAGGCGGTGCTTTTTGCTGTCGCCGCTGCTGCTGCCCAAGCCTCTGCATTTAGTTTTCCATTTGCGAAGGCCGCTTCCGCCGGAGGACGCTCACCCGGTGTCAACAGATAGTGACGCTTCTTCAGCGGCAATTTGTGATCATCGGGACTTGAGCTGTCGTTGCTCTGTGATTTTTTGTGTCGTCTCTTCGCGTTGCCGTTGCTCGTTCCACTGCCATTGGGAGTTCCACTGGCGCTGGCCGAGAGCATGGCGAAGTCCACCAGCGGTTCGCTTAGCTTACGCTTTTTCAATGCTCGTTTCAAGGGCTTTGATAGCGTTGTTGCTGTAGCTGACCCTCCGCCGTTCAGAACCATTTGCTGGGCGGGGCTTGGAGCTGCTAGCGTGGCTTGCAGCTTATTGGCATCGGCCATTAGCTTCTCCTTGCCACTGCTCCCAGTCAGACGATCGTCCTGTATGCGACATCTAGAGTGAAAGGTGCTCGTAATAATCTCGATTTCGGTGAGCAGCTTGGAATCTATATTGAATGATTTGTTGTTACTAAAACTCTTCCGGCGATGTCTGCGCCTCATTCGGGATGCTCCGGACACATAGCTGCTGCACATACTTGCTGCCGACGACCGCCGAGATTTGATTTTGCAGGAGGATTTGCTTGGAGCCGGAGCTGGAGCCTCCTTGCGCTGATTCATCATCTTGCTGATAAAGTTATCCGGATTGGTGTTGGCCAAACTGCTCCCCCGACCGAAGTACTGTCCGGTGGTCACATAGCGATTAATCTCGCCGTACTTCTTGCTGGCACTCGTCGTGGGCAGGCTCTGTAAGCTCGGCTTGCTGATGTATTCGTTGCTTTCCTCGCTGCTCTGGCCCAGGGATAGGCCGGCCAACTGAAGGATGTCCTGATCCTCGGCCGGATCATCTGCAGTGCTCTTCAAGAGCATTGACGCCCTGCGTTTCCGCCTCATTCGTAGGCCAGACTTTCCGGATTCCTTGCAATCACTGCGGTAGCCACAGCTCTTTGCCCTGCTTCGGCGACTCATACAGCTTTTGGTGCTGTACCGACTCTTGCAGCTGGCGTCGGACTTGTACCCCGATGCGTGATTATGGGCGCTCCTCTGATGCCTTACGCTTCCATAATCAGACACGTAGCCGCTCTTAGCGGCCAGGATTTTGCTGCAAATGGTGGTGCCTGGCCCAGGTCCACTAGCTGCTCCAGCACTCATGCTCCTTAGCCGGAACTTCTTGTTTACATCGATCTCCCGCCACACTGGGTCCAGCTGGAGTTCCTCCTTGGCGGATGAGCCGGAGGCAGCTTTCTTGTTATTCTGTCTTCGCTTGCTTCTAGGTGGTGGATACAGAACCCGTTCTGTGGCGTACATTCTCTTATCCAAGTAGGCCATATCCATCTTGGGCTTGCTGCTAGACGATGGCACCTGCGCTCCCGTGGGCACAACGTTCTCCGTTTGCATCTTGGGGGAAGGCGTGGTGCTTTGCGTAGTGCTGGTGGTGCTAATCACACCAGAATCGGCAGACTCATTAATAGCAGGCCCAGAGTTTACGGAGGGAGGAATCGTGGGAATCACTTTTTTCGGTCTACCTCGCCGCTTCCGAGGATTAGCAGCCTGCAGGACAGTTTCCTCTTTGGCCTTAGTATTAGCCACCGTCTCTTGAGGGAGCTTGGCGTTACCACTTTGACCCAGCATTTGGGTCTTCTCCATAAAATCCTGCAGCAGCGTGGACTGATACTGGGGTACATTTTTGGCCTTGGCCGCCTTCCGAAAGCTCCCTTCTACTGTTGTGTCCTCCGTATCGCTTTCCACCCGCTTAATGGCCGCCTGCACAAGACTGGGCAACTCATTGTCGCTGGAGGAGATGCCTATATCCAGAGCGGGCTTGATGGCAGACTGGGCCGCCTGAGTGATGGCTGTTAGTAGCAATCGAGGGGCCCTCTGTTGGTGTACCTTCAGCGGCAGGTCGTCCTCCGAATCCGAGGAGAAAGCTGAGGCCTGTGTGCTGTGCTTCTTGATCTTAGATCTAGACAAACTCTCCAGTTTGTTAATCGCACTCGTGCTGGGAATCTTCTTCCGCTTGACTTTCACTTTTTTGCTGCTGGCCGCTTTGTTTTTAGCCTCGGAGCAGCCGCCGGACTCTGTGTCCTGCGTAGACATCTTTCTAGGCTTCAGGGCCTGCTTCTTAGTCGCCACTGGTTTGCTTACTGCGGGTCCTGCTGCAGCGTGGACCAGGGGCAGGGGCAGGGGAAGGGGGCGGATGGCTGAGATTCTCATGCGCAGTCCATCGGCATCCGAACGTTGCACGCTGAACTGGGTGGCTGATTTCGTGGACTTCGACTGGCTCGATTGATCCGTAATGGAATCGGTTTCCTTTTCGGTAAGAGATATGTTATACATTATATATTATAACAATTACGTACTACTAGCTGGACTTGCCTCATTTTCACTGCCGGATTCTTGTGCGCGTTGCGTTTCCAGAACCTTTGCTGCTGCCGCCTCATTTTGGCCACTGCTCATATTTTGGAGTAGTCGCTTGGGAGCTGCGAAAGATTAGCCAAGGTGATTTTTGTTGCTCTTTTAATCGCATTTAAAGTAGGTCAAAGCACGCACAACGACGACGTCCGAGAAAAAACCAATTCCCCACTTACGCTTAGTTATTTTCTTGGTACTAGCACTTCACTCGCGTCTTTAGTCGAGAGTTGTGTTTTCAGTGAGCGGGCGAACTATTATAACACACATTGCATTTGCACTTTTCTTGCGCCTTTGGCCGTGGCTTGGATATATCCCTGCTTCTAAAATGGCGCCGTTTTCACTTTTCCCTGCTGCTTTGTTTGAGACACCCAACGACGACGCAACGTTGCAACGCCTTTCGCATGCGACACATAAAGGCGCGGGGCGGATTATTAACAATTTCGCGTCGCGGGCAGCGGTAAGTGCGCACTTTAAATGTTATTGTTAATGTAGCGCAACAACAAAAAGCCAGACAACCAAAAATGTACGAACATAAATAAAATTTATTTTGGCCAATTTAAGTGTGACCGCATTTAACAAAGAACAAAATCGTACAGCAAAATCACTAGATCCAACGAACTATCGGATGTATGTAAGAGTGTAAACATATCGATATATATCGGAGAAAAATTTTTTTAAACAGCCACTTAAAATTGCAATAACTTTTTCGCTGCTGTTCACATAGAGCCCAAATTGATGCAAAACCAGCAGACGTACAGTGCTCTCTCTCTATTAAACAGACATTTAACCAATCTTTACCGAGTTTTTGAAATAAATTGTATGTTTTATATCATACATATGCCTTTACAGGACTATTTATTATTTCACTATTTGGGGGTGAAAACTGTGTATTGCTGTCTGTTATTTAAAGAAAATGACAAAAGCGTCAAATATAGCAAGAAAGAAAGCTTATTTCGGTAAGCCGATGTTTGAATACCCTTATATTTTTATGACATTTTCTTATACATTTTACATGTACATTTTTACATTTTCATACGAATTACAATGGCAGCTACATGTGTATGTTACATAAATATATACATATGATACAGATTTTTGATCTTATGATATCGTAAAAAATATCTATATCTCGACATTTATTGAAATATTTCTTAATACTATGGCAAAATAAATAAAAATTTGGTATTTTAAAGAGCATTTTTGTATTTAATTTTTCTCATGCAAAGTATACGAAACGTTTGAATATTTTCTACCAAATCTTCTCTTTCATATCTATTAAGACAGAATACGTGGCTATTTATGCATTCTTTAATACTCAGATTTATTTTAGATATTGGATTGGAAAATGGCAACTTAAATCGAAAATTTAAAAGTTACTTCCATTTTGTGTAGCTTGCGATACAACACATTATGAGCGATTATTTCGATAAAAAATAACTGTACCGAAATTATGCTTAATGTCATTTGAAAGTCCACTTAAATTCTTCTAAGCACAATACTATTTTATTTATTTAATTTTACTAAACATTTTTAAGAAACCTAAAAAAATATTACATGTAATTTACAAAATCTTACGAATGTAACATAAGCCCATATGCTAAAAAAAAGGCAGCTTATCAGGCAGGCTCCGGTTTTCACTTTCACAAGATTCTTTCGTTTTCGTTTTCGAAAACGAAAATCGGTGCTCCCGTTTTCACTTTTACAAGATTCTTTCGTTTTCAAAAACGGGCAAGTTTGTCTTGTCGGAATGAAAAGTAAATGCCTTTTTCTACATCAAATCGGTTCTTAATTGCAAAAGGAAAAAAATAGTTGGCTCGTTGGTCTATTGATGTTTATTTCACACCATTAGTAGATCAATCTAGCTCGTAATTACTTTTTAAATAATTATTTTCTGACCCCACCTCGAATTCGCAAATAAATATTTGCCGTCGGCAACAACAACTTTCGTTTTGCTAAGGGGTCGATAAATCTATTGCCAGAAGTTATCGTCCATGCTGCCGTACTTGTATTGGAACGAAACAACCACCTAAAAATACTTATAAAATGAAAACGAAGAAGAAAATATTTATAAAGAAAAGTTAAATAAGCTTTTTATAAATAAATATGTTTAATTTAATTTCTTAAATGGTAAAAGAGCAGTAAAAAAGTGGTTGAGAATAGTGGAATTAAAACTGCAAAAAAGTTGGCAGCCCTTTATTGTGTCAAACAGCTGATTTCTGGTGGAGGATTATTTAAACTTTTGAAAATGTAAGTAAAAGAACTTAATTTGTGTATTTAAAACTAAATGCAAAGCTATTGTTTTCAGGGGGAAGCATAAGTCGACTTATCATGATGAAATAATAATAATAATAACGATGAGAAAATGAAACATTCCGATAACGAAACGATGACAAAAAGTTTGTGAAAACCGGAGCACCTAAAACGAAAACGTACGTTTTCGCCCAAAAACGAAAACGAAAAAAAAAAGTGAAAACCGGAGCCTGCCTGTATATTCTATTTTTTTTAATCTCCCAAATTTTTATTCTATTTTTATATCTATTTGTATTATTTAAGGCAACCTTGGGGACTTGTCATTTTGAAATTATTTGTAGAAAACAATAAACCGCGAACGATACAAAAATTAGAAGACTTGCTTGATTTTAGCTTTAAAATGTCTCCAAATGTCTGCGAATTAATTAAAAGAATAATAATTTAAAAGAGAAACCTCTTAAAACACCATAAAGTTAAGTAGCCTTACATTTATTGAAGTTATTGTTAATTATAACTATTATTTTATTTAATTTACAAGCTTATTTCTGATTCATACCGGTACATTACGAACGATAAAAGATTTCCATAAGCTCTTAACCTCACGTTTTCCCGCACTCAAAAGAAAACCTCAAAATATCAATATCAAAATATCATTAAAATGTAAATATATCTTTCTTGAACTTTAGCCAAAGGCGACCTCACCTTGGTATAATCGGACGTATCCAATAACCTCAACTTGCTTGGGCTGGTTCTGCAGCAGGAGCCGCTGCTGCTGCTGGTGCTCCTGCTCTCTTAGGCAGCCGGGCTGCCGGCCCAGCAGGGCGGAGCCATTGCGCATCAGCGTGGCGCTACTGCTGCCACCCGAAATAGAGGCGGAGCCGCCGGAAGGACCCGTGCCCGGACCGACGTGCAGCAGGCCCACCTGCTCCTTGAAGGGAGTACCTTCACCTGCGCCTCCGCCGCACAGTGGGGCCATTTGAGTTATTGCGTTGCTAAAATCATAACTTTTGAACCAAGTAAGATAATTGAGTAATTTAAATGGCAATTGATAGATAACACTAGTTTACACTCAAAATGCTCTAAGCCTGTTGATGTGAAATTCTGGTAGAGTTGAATCACGAAAATGGTTTTAATTTTTTGTTCTATGGATACGTTTTTTTTAATATAGCAATAATTGCATTTTATTACTGCTTACAAAATTATCGCCTATTTGCAATAAGCTAGTGTCTCACATCAGTGGGACTTCATATGCTACGATATTTGTCTCTGCGCAAATACAACTTTTCACCCCAAATTAGTCACAATTATAGTCAGCAGTTGCCAGAACCAGTTGGGAAATATACAGTGAAGGTAGTAAAAAAAAGGATTGAAAATTTTCATTTTATGAATATTCGGTACAAATTAAGCGTTCACTTTAAGATTTGGGTAAATCTTAAATTAAGTTCATTTTGTTCATGAAAATAACCTGATAAACTTATTTTTGGAATTTTTGGTCTTGTATTAAGATTTTATGCATTCTTAAATAAAATCTTAATACAAGACCAAAAAAAGGAGATTTTATTTTATTTATCAAAGTATGAGCTAGACGAGCAATACTTAAGAAAAGCCTCAGACATTTATATATATACTTATTGAAAAAGTTTAGGGAGGATCCTAATTTCGGAGAATGTGGCTTAGAAAATAAAAGTTTGTAAACTAAATGATTGCATTTATAAGCTGGCAAAATCGCTTCAGATAAAAGTTTTCAAGTTCGAAAACTATGGAAACTATTTCATAAAAAGCAAGCTCGGGTCCTGATAGTTTTATACAGATGAACATATGTATGTACATAGCTGGTTTTTTGGATCAACTGACCAATATGAGTCTGCACATTTGCGTATATTTGAGGGCGGTCGGATTGAGACTATACGGTATCCAATAAATCTGTGTACTTCCGTCAGGCAGTGCATCAAAAATATACACTAAGTAATAAGGCAGGCAGTGAATCAAAAATATACACTAAGTAATAAGCAAATATCCAAAAGTGCACTGAGAAAAATGTTTCACCCAAAGTGGGAAGATAAATTCTTTTTTTATTGAAAATATAGACGGGTGTGCATAACGCCTTATATGTTATTTTTATAGACGGGTGTGCATAACGCCTTATATGTTATTTTATTTAACCATAATTTTCACATTATTATATTAAGCGGAATTATTGCTAGAACGCCTTATATGTTATTTTATTTAACCATAATTTTCACATTATTATATTAAGCGGAATTATTCTAGCAAACATTCAACTTTTAATAAACTAATTGACGAGCGCTAGGCAAAATTATTAGAGGTTAAAAATACTTTTTTTTTTAATATATGCATATGTTAATTAATATACCGGCTATAAAAAAAGAGGAAACTGTGGCATTGAAAAAGGCGTCATGTGCAGTGGGGTGAGGGTGAAAAAATTTGAAGAATAAGTTCAAAACATTTTCTTATCCCCAAGGACAATAACTCGTTAAACCTACTGTTTTGATGAAATTGGAGTTGTAAACATGACAAAATATATTACTTACATCGCCGAGGTGTAAGTAAGGCGATGTAAGTATTTTTTGGTGCGCAAGTAGACTAATATAATATATAGAGCTTAAGCTTAGCTTAGTTTACTCTTGAACTGTGTTTCCATTAGCGATGTGTATGCCAAGGGTGCAAAAGCAGTCAGGATTGGAGACGCCGCACGGTATGCTACGTACTAGGTGTATTTACAGTAAACATAACTTAGCTCTGGCTACAGACGGGGCCACAAAATGATGCAGGATTCGCCCTGGCCAGCCAGAAACATTTTCAGAGCAACCAAATATTTTTGGTAAATTTCTGTTAGGCGGGCCCCTTCCAAAAATTAAAAAAAAAACCATAGATAGGAGGTGTTTCAACACACATTTGGGTAAAAAAAATGATGTTGGGGACGCTCTTAGTTTAGTCGCAAATAATTTTTGAAGTTAAGCTTAAATTTCATACAAAATGCGCTTGGCCTACCGTTTATTATGAATACACATCCAAGCGCCTGTCTGTGGGATCGTCGCGGTACAGTGGGCTGTAAATTTTGAATTTTAATTATGACTTTATTCCAAGTTAAATATGTATATATATATATATATATATATATATGTATATATATATAAATATAATTAAATACTCTTGCAGAGGGTATTATAATTTTGCCATGATATTTGCAACGCAGTGAAGGAGGCATCTCCGACCACATAAAATATATGTATTCTTGATCAGCATCACCAGCCGAGTCGATCTAGCCATGTCCCTCTGTCCCTCTGTCCGTCTGTCCGTCTGTCCGTCTGTCCGTCCGTCCGTCCGTGTGAAACAACAGATCTCAGAGACTATACGTGCTAGAGTTACCAAATATGGTGACAGCATTGGAATCTGTTGCACGCAGATCAAGTTTGTTTTAAAATTTGGCCACGGCCACTTCCGCCCCCGAAAATGGTCTATCGTTGTGTCTCCCGCAGGAGACACAACAGAGGGAGCCGCTGGCGGAGCAGGCGCCGCTAGAGCAGGGGCACTATTAGCAGAAGCAGCCGGGAGAGGTCCAGAGTCAGGCCAGTCCTCTTAAAACACTGCTGGCCAAGGACAAGCTTAAAGCGGAAAAACTGGCCAAAAAAAAAGGAAAAGTGTAGAATAAAAATGACCAAGGAAGAGAAAATAAAAGCAGAGAAATTGGCCAAAAAGGAGAAAAAGCGTGGAAGTAAGAAAGAAAATATACAATAAAACACCTTACAATTTTTCAAATAATATATGTAAAATGTGAACAATTACTCTCCTGCTCTTCGGCTATCATCAAAGTGAAAACCTGGATCAAAAAGCCAATTGATTCCGAATTTCGCGTTATTTGAAACTGTGCCTCTTTTGAGGCCGTTGGATTTGCCGTCTTCCACAGATATCCTATATTTTCAATTTTTTCAGTGATTGCCTCCATAAACATAGTACTAACATCGACGAAAATCGCTTAAGGAATTCCGTGAGCGAAATTGTGATTTATTTCGTTCGTTAACCAGTGTGACCAAAGAAAACAAAGAAAATGGTTAAAATCGTCCAAAATCGGTCACACTGAATTGTATTTCGAGCTGTTTTGTACGAAATAATTGCAATATGTAAATATATTTCGCTTACGGAATCACAGCTGTTTAAGCCTAGTACTAACATTAACGAAAAAATTCGAAAAGAGCAAGAAGAAGAATATTGTGGTATTTCGTTTGGTCGGCTACTAAGATGAACGGAATTCCGTAAGCGAACCGAGTAAAACGGTTGGCAGAACAATCCAATGAACAGCTGTGATTCCGTAAGCGAAATATATCAATTGCATATATTTCGTAAGCAACATGAAGGGGAAGGGGTGAAGGAGGAAATAGCTGCTCGGTTGGAGCGCTTCGACAGGCTTAAGGATAATGTGGAATTGATAAAATTGCGGCTATCTTTGAGTAAGCAGTGGGTTGGTGGATATGGCGCGAATGGTATATTTTGATGGCTTCTTTGAAGCTGGGCATGTTTTGTCTAGTGGGCTGTGATTGTGTTGGTCGTTAAGATCATTTCTGCAATTTATGCAGAATTTGTTGTTTGTGCATTCTTCATTGTCGGCGGTATGTTCTATGGCTGAGCAGTTAGAGCAGAGTTTTTGGCTTTTCGGTTGGTGGCAATTTCGGCATTTTAGAGACAAGGGGATATAGGGTCGAACCTTGACCCTATCATAGCCGATTTGTAAAGTTGTTGGTAGGGATGTGGTAGCAAAAGTAAACTTTATAAGACTGGTTTCAGTTGATTTATTGTCAATGAACTTAAGGATTTTTTCCACTTTAGTGACTTTCTGAGATGCCAGTTCTCGTAGTATTTCGTCTTCCTGGATGCCTCTTAAGTCGTTTGAATAAATGAATTCTTGGGTGTTGTTCCAACTGCTGTGTTCTCAGATACGCTTACAGGGAAATCGTGGAATGTCTTCAGATTGGGTAATCTCATTGCTTGATTCGTGGTCTTGGTTTTCACTAATAGTGTTCCAGCACGGGTTTTTTGACAAGATACTACTTCGCTTCCACATGTAAAGTCTATGACTTTTTTGATCACAAATGGTGATACGGTCTCAAAATTTATATTGTCAGTTCAAGTAATTACCATAAATTTCGGTTCCTAAACATGGGTCTGGTTGCACTGTGCATTATAGTTGAGGTCCGGTGGTCGGTTGTTGGTAACGGTTTATGTGCAGAATTGTTTTTGTTTATTTTCGGGGTTTTGTTTTGCTTTCTTGTTTGTTTTTCGAAAAATGATTTGTGTTTTGCGCTTATTTGCGGAGCGATGCCAAAAGCACGTCTAATCACAACGAAGTCTTGACGTCGAATGTTATTGAAAATTATTTTATTGGTGGCAATGGCGTTTGCGCCACTTTTATTTGCCTTCACCTCCATTGCGGCGAAAAACATTAGTAAATTATTACACAGGTCGACAAAAATCGACCTTTTTTTTGCCGGCGAACAAAAGCCATTGATTCTGATAGATCTGAACCGGTACATTACTAGTCCGAAACTGAAAAGTTTCCATCACCCACCCATTTTGAGAAAATCGCGGTCAAAGTATCATGCACTGCTTGAATCGGCACTTTTCAAGGCTTAATAACTCCCAAACCTTACGTTGCCCAGAGCGGGTATTCGCTCTGCCAAAGTGGCCGTTAGAGAGCGCTAGGCCACAGTTGCGCTAAAAAAAATTTTAAACTTTCATTTATCAAGCAGTGCAAAAATGGTTAGAAACTCTGAGGACTACCAGTTTTATAAAGCAGTGCTGCTGAACTGCTTTCTCGAAGCTGCTAGCCCCCCCCCCCACGAGTTTCAAGCCATTTGTGTACTGCTTGCTGAAATTTGACAATTTGAGCTATTTTTAGCTATTTTAAGCTATTATAGCACACATTTTGCCGCCAGGGGGCGCCGTCAGCAGGCGCTGCTGCCATGGTTGCCATATCCGCAACGAGCGCTGGCATACTAAAAGAGTTTGTATGTTATTTACACGCTGGTCTATGTCCGTCAAATTAGCGTCGGTGAGTTAGCGTCGAAACGGAACGGTGGGAAATGGAACACGGAGGGAGTTTTTATTTTTGAATTATTTTGTAAACAAAACATTAAATCTGGTATACCGTGCATAACGGTACAACCTCTGTGAGGGGAGCAATTTGAGAAAAGGTGGGGACTCGATTTTTCCAATGGAAATTTTAGGTGCCTGCGGTTGTCAAATCTGCCCAAACCCAAAATAAAACATTAGTAAATTCATTTCTTATCATGTAGGAACTTTATTTTGTTCGATTTAATGTTTTATTTACAAAATAATGAAAAAATAAAAACTCCCTCCGTGTTCCATTTCCCACCGTTCCGTTTCGACGCTAACTCACCGACGCTAATTTGACGGACATCGCTGGTCTTAGGTTAGACTGCCCAAGAACTTCTGGCAACACTGATTGACCGCTGGGGCAAATCTATGAATTTTTGTTAGATTCTCCATGTTGTCAAACTATAAATTAATAAAATAGCTATAATTTTAAAGCATATTTCGTTAACGATCTCTGAGTTGAACTGGCTATTCTGGACGATTCTAGACGTGGGAGATGGCGTAGATGCTTCACTGGCGGCCACAGCCTCCTTCTGCGTTAAGAGCCTCATAGCGATGGCCCTCTTTTTTTAGAAGCCTCCTCCTTTTCAGCTTTTCCCTTTTTAAACAAGGCTTGGCAAGCCTTCTCGGGGGCATCCTTTAGCCTGAAAGCGGGCAGATTCATATAGGCGAGCCCTGTGGAAAGAAAGGCGTTGGTGGGCACCAGAGGCGTCTGCGGTGGTGCGCAGTGATCCTCTTCTACGCGGGGGTCACCTCCTCCATCTGCCCCTAATCGGACAGAGCTCGGTGATGTGAATTTGGGAAAGATGCGTTGATGCGTCTGCCTCCAATTTGGTCGGCTTCAGGCTAAAAGATTCCTGTGGGCTGGCGGATCCACGTAAAATAGTTGTTGTTACCTAGCCGCAGATATGACACTACTCTTATGATAGTAATGAGTACATTAAAACTTATTTTAAAATTCTTTGTTGATCCTTTTTGGCATACTAAAATTAATTTTGTGACGAGTCACCTCTGATATGTAATACCGTGTTTTTAGCAAAAACTTCCACAATTATTTGACATTTTGAAACGTATTTTGGCACAAATGCAAAGTTTATAGTCTCCCCATAAGTTTAAGGGTATATAAACTTCGGCTTACCGAAGTTTGCTTCCTTTCTTGTTTTTGCAGTCAATGGTTCGCATAATGCCTGTTAACGTATTTTTATTTCCGAATTGGGTCATAGTACCAGTTGCGATGTATTGGACAACCTCATGGCGAGAAATACAGCCCCCAAAAATATTACGCCACCGTGCTTGACAGACTTAAATGTGTAGCGGACGTCAACTTTTTGCATTTTGGGCTTTGTATATGTCGTCTGGAGTCATTATCAAACAGATTTATTTTTATTTCGTCGTTCCACTCCCTCGACCTCGGTCTAAAGCACGCCAAAATATTTTCGGCAAGTTTTTGCTACGTCTGAAATTTTTTTGTCTCGAAGAAACAAACTGTTTACGGTTAATTTTCTGGCAAGTCTACATTTTATGATGTAGGACCAACCTTTTTAGATCAGCTTTTATGGTCAATTTTAGTGGAAAAGGCCTTAAAAGACATGAAAAGTTAAATTTTTGATATACTGACAATGCAGGTACTCGATGTTTCTGAATATTACTTCTTCCGTTCTCGTTTGTTCAGTAAGCACTTTTTATTTAAATGTATTCTGAACATAATTTAAAAAGCGTATGAGGGTTTTCGGCATTTCCCGAAGACCTTTCCCATCTTATTGAAGATAAAGCAACTTGGTCTTATTCAACAGTTCAATTTTGATTTTTTCCATCTAACGTTTTTTTTTTCACTTGTATATTCTTAAAATATAAGAAGTTATTTAGAAAAAAATACATTTTAAGCCTAATTGTAAATTTAATACTGAACAAATTTTAAAATAACACTGGCAAAAACCAAAATTTAAGCATAGCATTAAAAAAAACGCGGAAACCTTTAGGACAAGAAAAAGAAAAACTTACTGAAAAACCCACCGGCTTGTAAGCCAGTGTGCTCCTGCTGAAGTGCTAGCCATGGCGTTGCATACAAATTTCCATAGAACCATCGTTTATTAGCCTTTCAGCAATGTTTTGACTAACAAACACGTGCGTAACTCAGTTAGTTTTTATGCAATTTAAGTGTTTGATACCTCATTTTGTTGGAACTTTCATCGGCAATAAAATACAAAACTAAAAGTTAAAGAAATATTTTTTTTAATATTTTTAACTTAACACGAGAAAGAAAGCTAACTTCGGTAAACCGAAGTTTATATACCCTTGCAGTCAGCAATTGGATCATTGAAAATCGATCTAATTTGGTAATGTAAAAAAAAAATGTCAAATTATGTAAATTTTGTAAATTTTACATTTTCCATGTAGAATTTTACATTTTCATATAAATCGACCGATCCCTTCTATGGCAGCTATATGATATAGTTGTCCGATCTTAATGAAATTAAAACCGTAATTCTAGAACTATAAAAAACGACTATATCTCGAAATTTATAGAAATTCGTTGAAAAACAGAGAAATTAAAAATTTTTGTACATTAATTTCGCCATCATTCCTATGGCAGCTATAGGATATAGTGGTCCGATTTCGGCCGTTCCGACATATA
>VNJW01009543.1:38083-73937 GCA_008042615.1 Drosophila auraria
GTTTGCGTAGAAACCGACAGACAGACGGACAGACATACAGACGGACAGACAGACAGACAGACAGACAGACGGACATGGCTAGATCGACTCGGCTGGTGATGCTGATCAAGAATATATATACTTTATGGGGTCGGAGATGCCTCCTTCACTGCGTTGCAAATATCATGGCAAAATTATAATACCCTCTGCAAGGGTATAAAAAGGAAGAAAAATGAGAAAAAAAAGGAAAAAAGAGGAAAGAGGAGGACAAAAAGTAAAGAGAAGGAAAGATGGGGAAAGAGGAGGAAAAAAAAAAAGAAATGGAAAGAGAAGGACAGAGAAGGACAGAGGAGTAAAGAGGTGGAAAGATGGGGAAAGAGGAGGAAAGAGAAGGAAAGAGAAGGAAAGAGGAAGAAAGAGAAGGAAAGAGGAGGAAAGAGGAGGAAAGAGGAGGAAAGAGGAGGAAAGAGGAGGAAAGAGGAGGAAAGAGGAGGAAAGAGGGGAAAAGATGGGGAATGAGGACGAAAGAGGAAGAAATAAGAGGAAAGAGGGGGAAAAAGGACGAAAGAGGAGGGAAGATGAAAGAGAAGGAAAGAGAAAAGAGGAGGAAAGAAGGGGAAAAACAGGAAAAGAGGAAGAAAGAGATTTCTCTCATCAGTATTCAGCGTGTTTACCTCTTGTTGACAGCTAGAACTCTTTGGGAACTATAGTGCAACGCAAGCAGTGCGCCAATACTGCAGAGTCCCCTTTCAATGATTCAGTTCATGCTACAATTATATAAGGTAGTCTCATCTCATCTCTCTCTGTCTCTCCGCACATTTAACTTTCAGATTTTTACGCTCCTAACTTGGTGTGAGCGGAGAGAGCGCGATTTTCGTTGCCAGCAAAAAAATGGCTGCATACTGCAGAAGCAATATATGGCCGATCGGCATCTTAGAGATTATATTGATCTGTGAGACTACCCCATAATAATTGTATCATGGTCCTCCCTATGCCTGATAAGGCTCATCTTAAATTACTAATTAGAGGAAGCTCTCTTTAATTTTGTGTTTGTTTTCCTTTTAAATGTTTTTTTTTTTTTAATTTCTATTTTACGCAAGAGTCAGAATATGAGCAAGGAACGTTAAATGCTCAGAGTAAACGCTCTTTAATTAAAAAAAACAATTATTAAAATAATTTAAATTTACTATTTGAAAGGTGAAATTTTACAGAAATTAATGCCTTTTTTGTTTTTGAGTTTTTAACAGCCAAGAATTAGAATATATAAACACAAGAAAAACAATATTTACTATATTTTCATTTACTATATTTCAATTTAATATATTTTCCATTTTTTCCCCATTATCTCAATTAAATAAGTATGAAATCAAATACTAAAAGTCAGAAGTAATTAAATGCCTTGTCTATAAGCCTTTATATCCCTAAATACTTTACTTGATACTGATAAGACGCAATAAATAGCTGGGAAAGTGTCATATGAATGGGAATATTACTCATGACAATTAATATACCTTATATATGTAGTATACATTTATCATGTGTCATTTTTGAATACGTGCAGCATGGGGTGTTTTCCAGTAATTTAAAATTATCATATCAATTAAGTCAGCTTTTTTCCATTCACGTTTGGCTTAAAATGTAAGCCTAAAAGATCCTTCGAGGCCTAGGTTCTTTAATTACCTAAACGATTACCACTTGTGATTATTGTTAACTTTACTTATCAGCTATGTCTGGATATATCTGGATATCTCTGGATATCGCTTCTATATATTAACACAAGTAGCAAGTGTTAGCACTCACCTTCTGGCGCCGCCACCACTCATAGGCAGGTTGATGACCATGTCGAATTGCTTGTTGGCCAAAATCTCGGCCAAATGGCGCAGTTCCCCATTAATGTCATCGGGTGTGGTCTTGTCGAATGTCCACTGCACGGATTCCACCTGCAGTTACGAGATAGGAGAAAGGGGATATACCTATATTAAAGACATCTACATATATAGAAGCCAACGCCAAGGCCAGTCAGGCCAGAGTCAGCGTCATCTTCAACTTGAATCAATTGTTTGCTTAGAACACATAATAAAGATATTGCTCGCTATTTATGGATTGATTTTCCATGTCTATTGTACGACACACAATAAAACAAAAGGAGAGACAAAAAAGACAGGCATTTACAAGGCACAGTGGTTCTTCTTTAGATAGGTGTTTATTTATAATTAATTTATTAATTTATCATTCTTTTTAGGACGATTTTTATACCCGGTACCCATAGGGTACAAGGGTATTATGTATCTAACAGGCAGAAGGATAAATCTCCGACCCTATAGAGTATATATATTCTTGATCAGGGTCACTAGCCGAGTCGGTCTAGCCATGTCCGTCTGTCCGTCTGTCCGTCTGTCCGTCCGTGTGAAACAACAGATCTCAGAGACTATAAGAGCTAGAGTTACCAAATTTCGTGACAACATTGGAATCTGTTGCACGCAGATCAAGTTTGTTTTAAAATTTGGCCACGCCCACTTCCGCCCCGAAAAAAATAAAAAACGGTATATTAGCTATAGGCGTGATTTTCGACTTAAAGTAAATAGATAGACTTAATAAGTAGGCGATTGCGGACGTGCTCTGCAAATTTGAGTAAAATCAGATGATAAACATAGAAGTTATTAAACAATTAATGTTTTCATGCTCTCTCGCTCTATCGCACTGCTTAGGAATAATTTCGCGTGTCTGAGCACTTAGCTTTTGGGGAAAAAAAGTGTTGCGTGCTTTCGAGCGCAGTATTAATTCGTAATGCAGCTGCGTACAGCTGCAGAATTACTCTTTTTTGAACGTTGCTCAATTTGTTTTTAGTAACATTTGACTTTATTTGTCAACTTTTTGTTTTTTCCATGTCCGTGTGCTATTTAATTTCACGGGCAATACTTTGGGTACTGGGTATCTCACAGTCGGTCACTCGACTGTAGCTTTCTCACTTGTTTTTTTTGTATTTATTATTTTATTTATTTAATATTTATTTTATTATTTTATTGATTTATTATTTATTTTCTTTGATTACTTCCCACTGTGTAAAGTGAAATTCAATTCCGTTTTTCGACTCATAAGAGTACCAGGAACTCGTGCTTAAATCAGGGAAGGCGGAGGCGGAGGCGGAGGAGCACGAATTGGACGAGCCGGAAGCGGAGGTGTCCCAAGGAAGACGCGTTATCAGGCAGATTGCAAAAGTCATTATTTGATCGTTGATTGGTCTGATTGGTGATCACCAAACACCGAAACCCGCAGCGATCTTATCGGTCTTCGGGGCGACAAGAGCGACGTCGGAGAGCCATCAGTTGCGATTCAATCATGGGCTGCTCCTGGTCGAAAGCGGAGCACAGCGGCGGTGATGGCGTCAGTACGCCGAATGCCCTGCAGGCGGGCCTGCCCGTCCAGCGTCTCGAGTGGCGCCGGCGGCAGGAGGAGAAGCATCAGCGGCAGATACAAAAGTTGCAGAAGCGGCATGCTCGGCGCAAGCAGCGCAGGAAGCGCGGTTCGGGTTCCGGAACGGGCTCCATTCAAAGGCGACGACTTGGTGGCAAATCCCAACCGGATCTGGCCCTGCAGCTGCGCCTGCTGGGTGGAAGCAACGGGAGCAGTGCCACCGAGTGTGTGAGTGCGTTGTATGCCCGGACCTTGGAGCAGCAGCGCGAGGAGTTCCAGCGGACGGTGGAGCGGCGGATGCTGGATCAGTTGGATCGGGAGCTGCACACGTTCCTGCTGAATCAGCTCCTGCTGGGCGTTCAGTTCTTTTCGCACTTTGAGGCGGAAATGGGCGTGGTGGATGCGGAGCTGCTGGCCAGGCGGCAGAGCGCCGAGCATAGCCTGCTCCAGAGCGGGGCCATTGATGCGGCGGTGGCCAGGAATTTGCTCTTTAAGGCGGGGTAAGTTTAGCCTTGGGTTTCTGAAGGATTATCCCTGAAAATCCTTTCCCTCTTTAAGCTCCTCCAAGACTCCCCCGCAGCCGCTGCAGAAACCGGTGACCTATGTGGTCTTTGAGAATGTGGACGTGGCCGGACCCCACGATGCCAACTATGACACTGTCTCGGCCCTGTGCAAGGTCCTATTGGAAACGGACTATTACAGGACGACGCCCTGCAGCTCCGAGCTGGTCCAGCTAATGGAGCAGACCCGCTGGATGGGCTATGTGCGTCTCAAGCTGCGCGATCAGTCGCTCCTCTCGTCCTCGGCTGCCTCGGTGAGCAGCAGCAGCGACGAGGAGTGCGTCTATGCGGATGCTGGCTATCCCCTGACGTCGCTCTCCTCCGGCTACAGCTCGGGGGACTACGACCATGTGTATCTGGCCAGGCTGAATACGCCTCGCCCCTTGGAGGAGCTGCGTTTGCATAGGAAGTACGGCCTGGAGAGCAATGTCCTGCCGGAGAGCTGCATTCGGCGTTTGGCCAGCTGTCTGCCAGCGGAGCTGGAGCAGTCCGAGGACGAGGATGACTCTAGCTCATACTCCTCAGCGGCCAGCGAGGGCGAGCAGGAGGATGAGGGAGAGCAGGGACCGAGTAAGTATCCTCCTGCGGGCTACGAAACCGTCCAGGTGCTCCGCCAATGCCAGGCGGAGCAGCTGCAGCAGTGCTACCTCGGCTCCCAGCAGTTTATGCTCTACTTTGGGGAGATGCTCCGCCAGCAATTGGGCCAGCAGCTGGGCATCTCCGTCTCCCAGCTTGCCGCGGGCTCCTATCGCGGCTGCAGCGTTTACACGGCCCGGGAGGAGCTGGTGCCCGCCATCCATGTGCCCCATTCCTGGCCCAATTGCGCCTTCGAGTTCAGCCTGAGGGCCAGGCCGAATCTGACCAACCTGCACACCGCCGAGCAGTTCCAGTGGCCCACAGAGCAGATGCGGAAGCGTATTCGCTCCTTTGGCTACCACGTCGTCCCCGTGGGCTATGCCCCGAAGCGGTCGCGGAATCCCTTCCGGGAGCTGGAGTGGCGCATCGTCTTTCCGCAGGCGGAGCAGTTCCTCGAACGTCACTGCCTGACGCCCATGCAGCTGAAGGTCTTCCAGCTGATGAAGCTGCTGGTCAAGACGTTTGTGGAGAGCACCGATGCCCAGCCGCCGGGCGGGGGCGGGGTCCTGCTGGAGCAGCTGAGGGCCCATCTCTTTTGGCAGTGCGAGCGGCACAGCAACGACTGGCCGGAGGAGTTCCTTGGGGAGCGGCTGGTGCGGTTCATCCGCTCCTTCGACGCCTGCCTGGCGAAGAAGCATCTCAGCGATTACTTCATCGAGCGGCGGAATCTCTTCGAGCATGTGCCGGAGGACACGCTGATGAAGCTGCGCTCGGTGATGGCTGGGATTGCGGAGCAGCCGCTGCTGCATGTGGTCCAGGCGTTGAGGAATCTCCAGCACAAGCCGGAGTTCTATCCGCAGCTGGACTACAAGCGGCTGCTGAGGAATCTCTGCAGTCAGGATTACCTGGAGCTGCATGGCTGGGGCAAGTTCTCGCGTCCGCGGCAGGGTTTTCCCGTCCAGGAGGAGCAGGAGCAGAAGGAGCAGGAGCTAAAGCCCGTGTCCAAAGCCTCCTCACGCCGCAAGACAGACATAACGGATGCTGGAGGACTCCTAGGCCTGGCTCAGCACCAGGAGCGCACGAGGGGCAAGCTGCGGCGGAAGACGCAGCTCCTGAAGGCCACCAATCAGCTGCAGCTGCAGCAGCTCTCGGAGTCGCAGCAGCGGCGCTCCTCGCTGGACTCCCTGGATCTCCACCTCCACCTGGCCCGCTCCAATTCCGAAGGGTCCAGCCCGGAAGCGCCGGCCAAGCCGCAGCTTAATAATGGCCTGGAGATCCTGCGACGCAGCAATCTCCTAGAGCTGCTGCTGGACCATCTGCTGGCCATGCTGGCTCGGGCCATTCGCTTTGGCAATCGGAGCCATGCCCAGCTGTACTTGGAGCACGGCCAGAGGCTGTGTCGCTTGTACCAGCACTTGGGTTGCTCCCAGCAGGCTCAGCACTTTGTCGAGGAGCTGCAGCAGGCGGCCAGCAGCATGGAGGCGATGGGGAGCAGCAGCAGCAGCAGCAGCACCTGGACTCCATTGCAAGAAGGCTTCCCGGTTGAGGAATTGGTGGAGTCACCGCCCTGCGTGCGCCGGAAATCCATCAAGTTCCTGGATCAAGTCGTGCAGATTCACTCTCCCGATGCGCTCGCCAGGCATAAGAATCTTTGTCCATCCAACCTCAAGCCTAGCGGCATCCTTAGGAGTAATTCCCCACACAACGATGAAGGGAACCTGGATGCCATCGAAAGCCAGGGGGAAGTGGAGGAGGTTATATCTCTCAAGGCGGAAAAGGTGGAAGATCAGGCATTGGCAGAGAATTCGGCAGCTTCCAAGGAGCAAGGAACCCTCCTTTCGCTCAATGGCATAATCCAGCGCCTCAATATCGATCCAAACATGATCCAAACGATCAGCAGCCGGTCGGAGCAACTGGTCCAGAAGGTGGCCCCCTCGGAGGCCAAGCGGGAGGAGCTCAAGGAGATCCTCAAGAGCAAAACGCAGAAGCTCAAGGAGGCCTTCAACTAGCACTTGTCTATAATCTATATAGATTCTACAGAGTGATTTACTGATAAATAATGCATTGTAACCTTAAGATAGATAAGGTTAAGGCTAAGGGAGTGGCCAAGAGATAAGAAATTCATTCATTGTAATTGTCAAGAAACCTTATCTAAAAAGCAAATATAATTATTACTTCAACTCGATTTGAAATCAATTGAAAAGGTGTCTAAAAGTATGCAATATTTTTGCCTTTATATGTAACATTTTGCACCATATTCTTGGAGAGAATTTCAGTTAATTTCAAACTCAAAAGCAATTTCTGTGGCACCTCTGCTACATATATTAATAGCGTTACTCATTTTATTTACTGATCATAAATCATTCTCTACGGAAATCTAGTACTTTGTAAGATACTATCAAATATTTATAACCGAAAAGTATGAAATATAATATTTTAAGAACTGGAAATGCCTTTGAAAATCTAAAATTTTAAAGGGAAATAAAATTTGGAAGCATACTTTTGACAGAATTCATATAAAATTCTATTTCAAGAGCGATTTCTCTGGGATCCTTTAATTTATTAATAGCATTACTTATTCCATTTACTGATCATAAATCATTCTCTAAGGAAATCGAGTACTTTGTAAGATATTATCAAGAAGTTCTATTAAACATATTATATTATATATTAAACATAATAAAGGTTAAAATTAAAAGCGTTGTGGATTTTAAAAACAATTTCGATAGAACCTATAAACGTTTAAGATCTTAAAATTGCTTTAAAATTTTTGAAAGAAATTTGTAGCATACTTTTAGACATAATTTATATAAAATTCAAACTAAAGAGCGATTTCTGTGACCCCCCGGATATATAATATATATTCATAGCCTTACTTATATTATCATAAATCCTTCTATACGGAAATCTAGTACCTTATAAGATTTTAAAAAGTATTTATACTAAAAATATATTAAACATTATAGAGGTTAAAATTAAAAGCATTGTGGATTTTAAAAACAATTTAAATAGAGCCCGAAAATATGCAATATTATATTTTAAGAACGGAAATTCCTTTTAAAATGTGAGATTTCCAAGGGAATTTAATTTTGTAGCATATTTTTGGACATAATTTATATAAAATTTAAACTGAAGAGCGATTTCTGTAGCCCCCCTGTACTTATATTATTTACTGATCATAAATCATTCTCTAAGGAAATCTAGTACTGTGTAAGCTTTTATCAAGGATTTCTATTAAAAATATATTAAACCTTATACGTGTACAGGTTAATATTAAAACCGTTGTGGATTTTAAAAACAATTTAAATAGAACCCGAAAATATGCAATATTATATTTTAAGAACGGAAATTCCTTTTAAAATGTGAGATTTTAAAGGGAATTTAATTTTGTAGCATACTTTTGGGCAGAATAATTAAAGGGTTTAAAATTTGGCTTTTTTTGGGAGTTTTCTATTAATAAACAGAGAAATTTAAAGGCTGGTTTTTACTCACATCAACTCCGTGTTCCGCATAAAAGTCACCTGTGCCCATGGAAGCGTATAGTTTATAGCCCATTTTGGCCAGGTCCCGTATAGAAGGTAGCAGTTCCATTTTGTGCTAAAAAAAAGATAGAATATTCCAATTAAATAATTAAAAATTAACAAAATAAAAGCTAAAAACCAACCTTAAAGCTGCCAATGGACAAAAGCACCGCATTCTTGGGTATCTGAAAGCCCGTGGACATCATGGCCTTCAGATAGGCTTCATACCTATTATCCCCGAAGCAGGCCACTTCGCCGGTGGAGGCCATCTCCACGCCCAGCTGGACATCGGCGCCCGCCAGCCGCGAGAAGCTAAACTGTGGCACCTTCACGCCCACCTTGCCCACGCCATGCAGCACGTCCAGTGGCTCCACATCGAGTCCCACAATGGCCCTCGTGGCAGTGGCCACAAAGTCATGGTCCAGGGTCTTGGAGACAAAGGGAAAGGAGCGGGAGACGCGGACATTGCACTCGATGACCTTCAGTTCGTTGTTCTTGGCAATCAGTTGCATGTTGAAGGGACCCGTCACATCCAGCACGCTGGCCAGGTCACAGGTGATCCGCTTGATGGCCTCCAGGGTCTCGGCATTGAGATCCTGCGGCGGTGTCACCAGCGTGGCATCGCCCGAATGGACGCCGGCATTCTCCACGTGCTCCGAGACGGCCATGCACAGGATCTGTCCATCGGCGGCCACCGCATCCACATCGATCTCCTTGGCCTCCGTTAGGAACTTCGAGATGACCACCGGATGTTCGCGGCTCACCTCGGAGGCGGCATTCAGGTACGTCTCCAGATCCTGGTTCGAGTAGGCCACATTCATGGCGGCGCCGGAGAGGACATACGAAGGCCTGACCAGGCAGGGGTAGCCCACCTCCTCGCAAAACTCGATGGCGGACTGCAGGTTGGTCAGCTCCTTCCAGCGCGGCTGCAGGATGCCCTTCCGATCGAGCATGCGCGAGAACTTGAACCGGTTCTCGGCACAGTCTATGGACTCCGGTGAGGTGCCCAGTACCTTGGCCTGCTGCCGATGCAGATCCATGGCTATGTTGTTGGGCAGCTGGCCGCCCATGGAGAGGATGATGCCGTCGCTGGCCTCCATCTCGTAAATGTCCATGACCACCTCGAAGCTGATCTCCTCGAAGTACAGCCGGTCGCACATGTCATAGTCCGTGGACACAGTCTCCGGGTTGTAGTTAATCATGATTGTCGGACGCTGCAGCTTCCTCAGCTCCCGCAGACAGCCGACGGCGCACCAATCGAACTCCACAGAGGAGCCAATCCTGTACACCCCCGAGCCCACGACTATGGTGTGGCCACCGGGGAAGGTCACATCGTGCTCGCTGCCATTGTAGGTATTGTAAAGATAGTTGGTGCTCGCCGGCCACTCCCCGGCCACCGTGTCAATCTGCTTGACATGGGGACGGATGCCAAACTCCTGACGCTGATGCCGCACCGCCAGCTCGGTGCTCTTGGCCGCCTTGGCGATCTGCTTGTCCGAGAAGCCCGATTGCTTGGCCAGCAGCAGCAGGCCGCGACCCATCTGGCTGCCCGCCTTGGTCAGGCGCGAATGCAGCTCGATAATCCTGGCCAGCTTGTTGAGGAACCAGCAATCGATCTTGGTCAGCCGGTGCAGCTCATCGATGCACATGCCCGCCTGCAAAGCAGCGGCCAGGACAAAGGGCCGCCTGTCCGTAGGCTCCGACAGCTGTTCGTTGAGCTGCTCCTGGTCCAGGGTGACCACGTCCGGGTCAAAGCCCAGCACATCGCTGTCCACCATGCGCAGGGCCTTCTGGAAGGCCTCCTCGAAGCTCCGGCCGATGGACATCACCTCGCCGACGCTCTTCATGGAGCTGCCAATGTGCTTGCTCACGCGCACAAACTTGGCCAGATCCCAGCGTGGAATCTTGACCACACAGTAGTCGAGGGATGGCTCAAAGCAGGCCGTCGTATTGCCCGTCACCGAGTTCCGAATTTCGGGCAGAGGCAGACCCAAGGCCAGCTTGGCGGCCACATAGGCCAGCGGGTAACCGGTGGCCTTGCTGGCCAGGGCGGAGCTCCTCGACAGCCTCGCATTCACCTCGATGATGTAGTACTGCTCCGAGTGCGGGCACAGGGCATACTGGATATTGCACTCACCGACGACGCCCAGGTGACGAATCACCTTCAGGGCGGTGCTCCGTAGCATCTGGTACTCGCGATCCGAGAGGGTTTGCGACGGGGCCACCACTATGCTCTCGCCGGTGTGTATGCCCAGCGGATCGAAGTTCTCCATGTTGCAGACGGTGATGCAGTTGTCGTAGGCATCGCGGACCACCTCGTACTCCACCTCCTTCCAGCCCTTCAGGGATTTGTCCACAATCAGCTGGCTGGAATGGGCCAGGGCCTGCTGGGCCAGACACTGCAGCTCCTGCTCGTTGTTGGCAAAGCCCGAACCCAGTCCCCCCAGGGAGAAGGCAGCCCTGGCCATTACGGGATAGCCCAGGCGACCGGCCGCCTCCAGGGCCTCGGCCACGGAGTAGACCGCCTCCGAGGGCGCCACCTGCTCGCCAATCTCGTTCACTCGCTCCGCAAACAGCTTGCGATCCTCCGTCTCAATGATGGACTGTATGGGCGTGCCCAGGATGCGAACGTTGTACTTGGCAAAGACGCCAGCCCGTTCCAGCTCGACGCCGCAATTGAGAGCCGTTTGGCCGCCAAAGGTGAGGAGGACGCCATTCGGTCGCTCCGACTTGATCACCTGCTCCACATAGTGCGGGGTCAGGGGCAGGAAATAGCACTTGTCCGCCATTCCCTTCGAGGTCTGGACCGTGGCTATATTTGGATTGATCAGCACCGTTTGGATGTTCGACTCCCTCATGGCCTTGATGGCCTGCGAGCCGGAGTAATCAAACTCTCCGGCCTGGCCGATGGATAGGCCGCCCGAGCCCAGGATCAGCACCTTGCGGGGCTTCACGGGCGGCGTGGGATCTGCAGGCAAGCCAGTCGGCCTCAGGCGCTGCTCAATCAGCTGAGGGATGGTCACATCCCGTCGCTGGATGCTCTCCAGGAACACATCGAACAGGAACTCGGTGTCCCGGGGTCCGGCATGATGCTCCGGATGGAACTGCACCGAAAAGTAGGGCTTGGTGGCATGCACGATGCCCTCGTTGGTGCCATCGTTGGCGTTCACAAACAGCTCCGACCAGCCGGTGGGCAGTTGCTCCAAGTCCACGGCATATCCATGATTTTGGGAGGTCATCAGGCAGCGTCCGGTGGCGCGGTGCAGGCAGGGCAAGTTGTGGCCCCTGTTGCCGTACTTCATCTTGTAGGTGGAGCAGCCGATGGCCTTGGCCAGCAGCTGGTGACCCAAGCAAATGCCGAACACAGGCTTGCCGCTGCCATTCTCCAGGACTTGGCGGACCTTCAAGGAAAGGAGTTTCATTTTTGGATAAATAAGTAAAGAGAATCGCCAAGAGACTCACCTGCTGAACGATCTCATCGCAGCTTTCGGGATTGCCAGGACCGTTGGACAGAAAGAGGGCATCAAACTGCTCATCCTCGAGACGGGCATTCCAGGGCAGCAGGGTCACCGAGGCGCCACGATCCAGGAGGCAGCGCAGCTGGTTCAACTTCAAGCCACAGTCCAGGATGGCAATGCGCGGTCCCTTGCCCTTGGGATCCCCGAAAACCCGCCTCTCCGGCACACTGCACTCCTTGGCCAAGTTCCTGGTGTTGGGATCCACGAATGCGGACTTGGTCAGCTGATTTTTCGGCTCCTCGTACACAATCCTGCCAAGCAGGCTGCCCTGCTCGCGCAGCTTCTTCGTGAGAGCTCTCGTATCGATGCCACTGATACCGGGCACCTTGTGCTGCTCCAGCCACTGGGGTAGGGTCTTCCAGGTGCGCCAATGGTAGGCCTCGTCGGCCACCTCGCCCACCACCAAGGCGGTGGCCTGGACAACGCCACCGAGCCACTCAAAGTGCCGGGGCAGGCCGTGCTCGTCCTCATCCGTCGGCGCTGGCACGCCGTAGTTGCCAATCAGCGGATACGTCAGGACCAGAATCTGGCCGCTATACGAGCGATCCGTGAGGGCCTCCGTGTAGCCAACCATGCCAGTTTGGAAGACGACCTCGCCACCCACTCCGCCCGAGGGGGCCGAGGGAATGTGGCCAAAGGGAGAGCCGGGCATGACGGTGCCATCCTCCAGCACCAGATAACACTTTGCGGGTGGCATTCTCTGTCTCTCTGAAAGGAGAAGCACATTCTTTAGATTTCTGCTTCTTGAAAGCAAGGAATCAGTTATCATTAAAGTGGATCATAAGCACTTCTCGAAGGCTAAATAATGCCGCTTCGCTGATAGCGAAATTCCACTTGACACAGCCTTTAATTAATGAGTTAAACCTTTGGCAATCGAGAAGAGGAGCCTTGCATTTTAGCATTAGGTAGAAGTGTAATTGGGGTAGGTAAATATTTGTTTTAAATAATTAATTAAAATTTAATTAACAATATTTTACTCTCACTTATACTTACAACGTAGTTATAGTTAGTTTTTAGGGGTGAGAAGTCTATAAATAATAATAATTTAAAAGTATTATAATCAGGGATGCCTCAGAAATCGCTAGGGTTTTGGTATCCCTTTAAAAGGTGTCTAAAAGTATGCAATAAAATGTTGAAGGTACCAAATTCAGTGTAAATTTGTCTGGAGAAGGTACTTTTACATATTAATTAACAATATTTTACTCTCACTTATACTTACAACGTAGTTATAGTTAGTTTTTAGGGGTTAGGGTTCTATAAATAAGAAAAACTTAAAAGTATTATAATCAGGGGTGCCACAGAAATCACTAGGGTTTTCAAATCCCTTTAAAAAGCATCTAAAAGTATGCAATAAAATGTTGAAGGTACCAAATTCAGTGTAAATTTGTTAGTTTTTTACGATGAAATATTTTTTAGCATACTTTTGGGTGCCATTTCCAATGATTTAAGAACTTTATATCGCTTTTTGGCCCACGCACGCCTAAATAATTGAAAGGCAAGGAAAAATAAATTTATTTTCTTTAATTACATTAAATTTAATAAAAATTTAAATTAAAAACTTATATTTTTAATAAATTTTTGACTCCAGAACTTGAATTTATACAAACTAGCAGAGATTTCAAGTTTTTTAAGAAATAAAAAGGACCTAATCCCATTTTAAAGCAAAAATTTCATTACTAAGAATTCCAGATTCATTAATTTCTGAAATTAACATTATTTAGAAAAAGAAGAAAATAAGTAAAAACTTCTCCATTTGTATATATATATTTTTTTTTCAAATAAAATAAAATTTATTCCAAACACACCAAAAACCAAATACTCCCTTTTTCCAATTTACAATTTAAACGGTATTTAAAAGTCAAATTCATGCCACCAAAGCAACATGTGTTTTGCGCCCTAGCTCTCTATTTCACTCCCCCTCACATAAACAAACGACCCCAAGCCGAAAGCCGGCATGGCACATCCTCTGTCCCACTTCCACCTAAGCTTAATCAGCGGCCGTCTGCCGTCTGGCAACATGTTGCCCAGCAAGAACAACATCAACAAGGCGGATAGAGAGCGCAACAGAAAACTGATTGGGAATGGTTGACAACGAACGGGGCTTATCAAGTGGTTTAATTTGTTATTGCTATTAATGGTTTGTTTACGCAGATAAAAAGAGAAAGAATTCTGTCAGTCAATTCGTTCGGCTACTCGGCTTGTGTGTCTGTGAGGAGTGCATGCATATGTATGCGTGCGGAGTAAGCACGTGTATGAAGTTCAGAGTGAACTTGGAACCGGTTTGTTTTCTTGGAGACACACAATAACAATAACAAACGCGCAATTACAGACTAAATTGGAGTTAAGTGATATTAGTAATTTAAGTATTTAATTTTAAAAATATCCCTTAACTAAAGCAAAGCTAGAATCTGTCGCACACGCACCCAAAAATACCTTGCGAAGCTTTTGCTTTTTTGCTCTGCTTGCGGCACTTGCACTGGTAGTTGTGAGAGCACGTTTTAGTTATTTTCCAAACGCGGCTTGTGTTTTTGCGTCTGATTGATAACACAAACAAGCGGCAAATGTGTTTGCACACTCAATGCTCCAAAAAATGATAGTTTGCTTGGAAATTTACTTCAATTAGCTGATGGATGGACGTGTGTGGCGGAAAACAATCGAATTCACCGCCTTGGTTATAGGGATGTGCAAAATACATCAAAATATCAATATATCGATATGTGTTTTTAAAAAAGTTATAATTTATAATTATTATTGAAACATGTTCTACGACGTGAATATTGATATTTTTGAAATATTCTGATATTTTCTATATGTTTTTGTGTTTCAGTTTTCTGTTACGCTCTATATGTAATATATAAATAAACAGCGATGTTTTTTCAAGCCCTAGTTCAGCTTATCGAAACATATCGATTTTTAAGCAAGACTTTTATCCTAGTCTCACACCATTGAAGGTAACCTGATTTGCTTTTGGTGGCCAGCTTGGCTACTAATTTCAAATAAAAATTATTGGTTGCAAGTTTGAAAGTCTAAGAACTCCCTGACCCCTTTAAATGTAAAGAATTGGTTTTCGTTTAAGAATTTATTGACGACTCTTCACCGAATTAACCCATTAAAGGACAGCGGTAGGGAACCCCGCCGCGACAGCAGTACTCCCTGCCCGCCTGCAGATTGGTGTTAACCCATTGGTTGTGACAGTTTTTGATGAACAAATAGGCGCGCTCCTTGTGGCAATCGTGGCCCAGAGTGGAACAAACAATATTTGCAGAGTTCGGCAGGTGCTGAACGATCTGTAATTAATAATAATGTATAATAAAATAATATATATCGCATTAATCGAAGTACTGACCGCTTCCAGACATTTGGTCTGGCACTGTTTGCGTCCAATGGCATTGCAGGGGAACATTCGATCCAATTCCTGGTTAATCAATGGAGCCGTGGGCAAACCATTTGGAATTTGCGACGAGAGGAAGACACCACAGGTGCAGGGCACTGGCTGATTATCGGGGATCGGTGGTGGTGCCACGGCGGCTCCTGGCGTCGGCGGCGAGGGAAGGGTATTGACCAACGTACTGGAGGTGGTGGTGCTTATCGGAATGGTTGTTGACTCCATTTTATTGATGGATACTTCTCCTGGCCGTGTAGATGTCTCCACTGACATGGTTGTGGCTGTTCCAAGCACCGGTTCAATGGTGCTACTGCTGCCATTATAAGATGCCTCCGAACTGATTTCCAACTCGCTCCTGGGCGTTGTTGTTACAATCACAAATTCCACGGCCGATGGCCAATCCTCTTCGGTGGTGGTGGTAGCAGTGGTGGTGCTCTCCGGCTTGAGTCCCTTGCTCCTTAATTTCTTCTCCTTTATGTAATTACTCTTGCCATAAAGCGGCTTTTTGTAGGCGATTTTTGAGGCCTCCAAGTGGATGGCCAACAAAACCACAAGAAGCAACAAGGAGTTCCTGAAGACAGCTGGAAATATGGTGAAATTATAAATATAAAAATATCCAAAGAATTTCACATTGCATCTTTAGGATCTTACCCATTTTGTTCTCTCAGATACACTAATTACTTGTGCTGTTTGAAGCAACGGTTTTATATACAATTTTTCACTTGCCTTGCACTTTTTCAAGTTCTTTCCATAATTTCTCTGTTCTTGATTTTTCATTTGTTTTTTACTTTTTCAAGTCTTTACGTTTCTTTCATTTCTTGTTTTTTCTTTGGCAACCCTCAATGAAGTTCAAGTTGTGAGAACCGACTTAAAACGGGTCAAGTTAAGTCTGATTAAGCAGAAACTCTCCAACAAGATTGCAAATTTTTTCATTTGGAAAGAAATAAAGAACGTTTTTTATTATTCTGTGCAGACTCTTTCCGAGAAATTAATTTTAATAGTATTTTCATAGAATGTACACAAGTTTTTCTTGAGTTTTCATAAAAACTTATATTTAAATTTGTACAAACATGTATTTAATAATTATAACTTGTATATTTTTATAAAAACTATACAATTTTTGTAAAAGAGGGTTGAGTGTGTATTATGGCTTTTGTTTATTATATAAAAAAAGATATAGATAATGATAATAATTTATTAGTTTATAATATCTTAAAATGTTTCCTTGAAAATCCTAAATTTTTAAAAAGTTTTTGCTAAAATATTAACTTAAGAACTGTAATAAATATGGCTCCCCTTAACTTAGTGCTAATCCTCCTCCCTTGAGTTCTCGATTATGACTTGCATCAGCTTATTTCTCAGCTTCTTTCGCTTACTGAGATTCTGTATCGACTCCATTTCGGCCTTTACCACTTCACCAAAGGCCTCCACATCGGGTGAGTAGTTCTGCCGGCTGGCCAATCTCTGGATGGCATCTTTGGCAATATCCAATATGGATTCATATGGCGAACGCTCCTCCTCTGGCGATTTCGTAGCGTAATTGCGCTGATTGGCATAGCTGTGGTGGCTTAATTCATCGTCCTCGGAACTGTCTTCGGTGAGTGGTAGCTCCTGCAAGGGAATTATTTATGTTATTTACATATTTTTGGAGCCCCGTGATCTGTACTAACCGCATTATTTTCCTTGGCGCCCAGAATCGTGTCCAGGGCCACCAGGTTTTCGTCCTGCTTGAACCTCTTGCCGCTGCCGACCACGACGCTCTGGGCTGTCGCCTCATCGCCGTCGCGCTGACGAACTCCCCTGAGATGGGGCCGCATGAAGTCCATGTGCTCGTACCAGTAGGGAAACTGCAGCTTGGCGCAACCCGTCTCCGAGGCGATCCGCCGGTTCAGCGCTAGGTAGTGACTTCGCAGGGCGCCATACTTCACCCGGATATCCTCCACCGTCAAGTTCGGCACCTTGGCGCGCAGCAGGGTTAGGATTTGGGCCAGGGACTCGCTGCGCGCCCTCTTGTCCTGGTAGAAGATGTGTTTCTGGTCGTAGAGGTTCGGATGCTGCTTCAGCAGCTGAAGCAAATGGTTCACATGCTCCGGCTTCCAGTCGATCCTCTGCCGGGCAACAAGGAAGCATAAGTTTTATTTAACTATTGTGGTTTGTGTTTTTTCTTTACCCTGTTGTATGCGGACATCTTTCTTGTTTTTAAATTTTCATTGCGGCTGTGGTGAGAAAGGCGAACAGCTGATGGTGGTATTTTTGGTGAAATTATCCGGGAGATCTTAGCAATTTAGTATTTTTTCAACAGCTGTTAAGCCGGCTTCCATTTACTGTTGTCAATACTGAGTTTATGCAACAATACACATTTCATGAAGTCCCCATTCTGAGAAATTTCACCTTAATTCTTTTATTTATTACTTGACATTGGAAAATAACAGATTGTTTTTAATGCGCGTAGGCACTGCTTCAGTTCCTAAATTTCTGTTAACTTAAACTCTACTTTTATGCACACTTTGGTTTTGTTACTACGGTCCTAGCAAAGCAATTCAAGCGTTTAGTTTCTGATCACAAAATGTCCGTTTTTAGTTTTTGGTTTGAAATATGAATTTTATTTTCGATTCAAAATATTTAAGTTTCGGCAACATCTGATGGCGCCCTGTTGCGCCACTCACTACAGTGCGTTTAACAGCACCGAACTGTCGGCCGTGGTGTGGTTAGTTGAAAGAGAAAGAGTGTGTATGGTGAATATATTGCAATTGCTGGAATTAGCCGCAAAACAAGTAATAATTGTTTGGTTGCCTGATAAACTCCAGTGCTCAATGGCCGATAAGCGCCGGCTAAGATTCAGATAAGAAGCTTTTTCCCAAAATCGATTTAAACCGACGCTGGAAACATTTCAACTCCAGGCGGCAAGCAAAGAACTGGTGGACTCCACAAATAACAACAAGTGAGCGAACAAAATGCCCGAATACGTGCCGGTAAAAGGATTCAGGGAGATGGAGAATCTCCTCAAGCTGCACGATAAGAAGAAGGAGCCCATCTACATCTACTTTTATGGCGAGAAGGACAAGCAGGGACGCAGCTGGTGCATTGATTGCGTGGAGGGTAGGTGACGAAGCAATGTTTTGTGCCACAGGTACACCGGTACTAATTCGCTGGCCTGGTACCTTGAATTAAAATGAATAAAACTATTAAAATTCCAAACCTTCCTTCCCCAATCAGCCGAGGAGACCATCATGACCGCCTTTCGCCAATCCGCGCCAGCCGAATGCCTCATCCTGGTGGTGGACGTGGGCAATCGTGAGGTTTGGATGGACAAACAAAACAGCTTCCGCAATCCTCCATTTTCGGTTAGCGGTATTCCAGCGTTGCTGCACTGGAAGGGCGTGGAGCGACTGGATAGCGATCAGCTGAAGAAGTCGTCCCTGCTGGAGCTATTCTTCGAGGAGACTGCTCACCAAAAGAGCACCACCGCCACGCCGGGTCCGTGAATTCAGCGCAAAAAACTCACTCAATAAAATGTGCGGCAACTCAAGTTTCGAGTCACAACTCAATGGAATTTTGCACTCCACTCACTTGTCAGCGAAAGAGAGGTTAGGGAGGTGGGCAGGCTTACTACCGAGTGGAAAGAGATTGAGTGGAATAGGAAGAGGGGTGCCGGAAGAAGAGGCGGCGGCAACGCAACGCCGGCAGCAAAGCTAGCGCCGGCACAGCCATGGTTCAATAAGTACAAGGTGGTCTCGCCGGCCAAATTTAGTCCGTTAACAACCCTGACAACAAAAGCGAGTAAAAGGGTTCAGTCTAGTAAAAGCGAATGGAACGGCAATAGAGTGTCTGTTGATTAACCCTTTGAAGGTGGGAGGCTTTTAAGTTGCCTATTATAATAAGAAGAGTTACACTTTATTTATTAATTTAATACTTAAATATTTGAGATTTTAAATAAAATGTTCTTTTATATTAAAAAAAATGCACTTAATTGCGGCCAAAATAACAAAGAGGCTAACAAATTTCTTATATTGATTTGCACACAACTGTTAACGGACTCAAACCCAAACGCTTCGGCAGCCGACGCGACTACCTCATACTTTTCGTAACCATGATTGTATCATGGTCGTGTCGCTGTCGGTCGGCCTTTTCCCGTTTATTTGCACGCATGTCGTCGAACAGGACGAATCGTCATTTTTAGTCGCGCGGCAGCAAAATAACGAAACGAAAGGAATAACGGTACTAACAGCGGTCTAACGGTAAACACGCGGTAACGCGGTCACCTTGTTCGCACGCAAAAAATACAAATAAATTAAAATAGAATAAAAAACGCCGCGTCGAAATTGTAAATTATATTTTTTTTTTGCAAGTGTTCTAACAACAAAAACCCTAAAATAGTTAACAGAAAATAGGTAATAATATGGTAAAAAAAAAAACAAATCAAAATAAAACACAAGCTCGCACAGCTGTGATATAAAATAAAAATGATTAATTAAATAAACCCGGCTGCTTCGACCCCAAGATAAATAAATTAAAAAGAAATCAACAGAAATCAAATAAAAACACAGTTCCTTTAAAACATAAAAAATCTGAGCGGTAAATCCTGTTGCTTATTTTCTCGAAATATAACAAATAATAATAAAAAGGATTGCAATAGTTATATGTAAAGAGTTTATAAAATATGGAATGGCTTAAAAAATCAGTTTTCCAAAATAAACAACCAATCTTGCGACACAACCCTGTTGCTTCTATTTACAATAATTTGTAATAAAGGTAACACCAGGCTGTTGCTCATTTGGTTTATAAATTGTTTTCCTTTTTTTTTTTTTTAATTTAACAAATATTAAATAAGAAGAGAGACATAGAGAGGGAGAGTGAGAGAGTGAGAGTCAGAAAGGGATCGAAATATGGCGCGATCCACTTCGCGGAATGGTGTTAATAAAAATGCGAAGAGATGACAACAAAATGATTTGAACGAGTCGCAGCGAATGGACAAATAAAAAAGTGAAGCACAAATAAATTAAATTAAATTGACAGCCGGCGATCGGAAGGGAGAATCAAGAACGAGGTGGAGGAATTATATTGATTATAAAGCGAAGGTTGTCAAGATGTTAATAGGTATTTTCCAAGAAATATCACATTAAGAGCCATTATTTATTATCCAAATTTTTGTTTTGCATTTTTTATGATGTGTTTAAAGTTAATTGTCCGAAACTCTTAGCAATTTTAATGATTTAATTAAATCGAATGTATGATTCATAAGAAATTAAACTTTTGTGAACCTTTGCTGGATTTTATTAATTTCTTGAAAGTAGCATACGCTTGTTTTTTTGAAGAACATTTTTAAATCGAATTTACATTGGGTTTATTTTGTAATAAATCACCTAGAATGATTTTAAATATTATCTTAATTAGTTAGTTAATTAATTAAGATAATTCCTAAAAGCTAGGGCCTTTGTCGTTTTATTTCTTTTCCATTTTGTGGCTTGAAAATAAAAGTTTTTGTTTATAAGCTTCAGCCTAAAAATATGTGGTACATTTTATTTTGTTTAAGATATTTTACTTCATTTTGACTGCTAAAATTATAAACAAAATAAAGAGAGAAAGGTACTTTCCATATTAAATTTGTATGGTGTATTAAATATAAATATTATGCATTGATTACTAAATTTATACATTTTTTAAAGATGGCCACGCAATAGCTGAATGCTTCCCGGAAATAGGACATATTTTTTGTGACCCTGGCATAATTATTGTGGCGAAAAGTCAAATTTAATAAGCAGTCAAAAATCATTGGAAAATTTATACTAAACGAAATCAAATTCGAAATTGGGTGCCTTATTTTTGCGTTGTTTTGTCAATTAAAAACCAAAAATTCTTAATGAGGCACGTAACAAGCTAGACAGCTGGCCACCCCTCCGTGCCTCCGTAGAGGTCCCGCCTATAAGGTCCCATATTTCTCGCACTCTAACGCCGAATTCAGCGAAATGTCATTAAAGAAGCTCGTAAAAATCCGAGTCCCAAAATTGCAAATAAATTAAACATACGCAAAATATAGTATATCGTGTGGATCGGTGGACTAGGATCAGCTGCTGCCTCTTGAGTATTTCGGTTCCTAAATCTTTTAACGCGTCGTCGATACGCAATAATTTGTATTTATTTTCCTTTCGAATTTCGCCGTGTGCACCTGAAAGATATTCCAATTTATGGTGTCATTGAGAATTTCTAATTTATTTATAATGCCCGTTGCCAGAGATGCCAAAGAGCTGTGATCTTTGTGGCTCTCGATCGGAATCTGAATCTGTATCTCGCGCCGCCGCCGCCGTCGCATTCTATATTTCATTTATTATTCCTTTTTATATTTAATTGACGCATTTAGTCCATAAGAGCAAAAACAACAAAAACAAACGTGTAGCGCATATATCATCGATATGTGGGAATTATATCTATAATGATATAGCTGATACATGTGGCTGTGTGCAAATATTTTATATCTGCTGCGCACAGCTTTGCATATATGTATGTGTGCATATTTATATCGAGTTTTATACGCGAATCGAAATCAAAAATAACAAAAACGAATCAAATAAATAAAATGAAATGTACGCGAAAATCCAATCAAATGTCACACTCGGTTGAATCTGAAGAGGATGGAGTGTTTTTTTTTTGGGGGGAAAAAGGTGAGGAAAAAGAGATAAATGGAACGAACATATAGAACAAAAAGGTTGTATTAATTTTGGAATCAGGAAGCACAGTCTGAATTGCCAAGGAGTTAATGAAGGAAATAAGCTTTAAATTTAAGGACCTCTGTTTGTTATTTTAGCAGAGTTAGCCATATGGCGGAAGTATTTAGCGAGTTTTAACTTATTATTTGGGTTAAATAAAAGCACATTTAAAGTTTTAAATTAAACATTAAAAGACATTGGAATTTAAGATTTTTTAATGAGTTTTATTAGCTTTTTATATAGAGACACACGTGCAGGATCAGTTATATCTCTATTGGCTCTTAAAAACTGTCGAAATATAATGGACCAATATTAATATTTATAGCATCAAAATTTGTTGACACCTTAAAGCTTCTATATATTTTCAATATTTCAAGAGAATATATATACTTTTATCGAACACATGTGTGAACGTAAATGAAAGAAAACTGATTTATTGAAAATCTTATTAGAATGTGGCATAATTTTAATAAATGGGGTTAAGATGTTAGATGTTTTTATTAATCATTGCCAATGGTTATTATTTATAATTTATAATTTCAAGCCCAAAGTTGTATATTTTTGTATAGGTATAAAAATCTAAAGTAACCTAAAATGAACCTTGAAAGTATAAAAACAAGTGGGAAAGCTACAGTCGAGTGTGACCGACAGTGAGATACCCGGTACACAAAGCATAAACATGGAAAAACGAAAATGTTGACAAAAGAAGACAAATGTTGCTGGAAACTTGTTGAGCAACGCCCAAAAAAGACAAATGTTGCTAGGGACATGTTAAGCAACACGCGCTGGCACTCTCACAAACTATATGCAGATCCCTAAGAATTATTCTTGTTTAATTTTTGATAAAAAAGAACATCAAAAACTGACCTTCCCATTTGAAATTCCAGCGTTTAAACGTGAAATTCCTCGCATATGAAAACATATAACAAAAAAGTTAGCTCTTATCAGACCAAATGCCCCGCCCCCTTTAACCCACTACTGCCAGACCGCCCCCTTTGGCAGCACTTGCTCCCAATTTGGTAATGAGCCATGTGGTCAGCCCCCAGGCATTAACTGACCGATTTCGAAAAAAAGATTGCGATAAATTAACGTGTAGCTCAAAAAAATGAAAGAGAACAAAATAGAAAAAAACCAAGGGGTGAAACAGGGGGGGAGGCAGGCGGTGTTCTTATCAAAATGTGCAGAAGTTCCACTGATAGAGCGTTGGGGCAAACAAAAACCAAAAACGAAAACCGAACGAGGCGAAAGTCAAACAAACAACAGAAATAACAATTTGCTTTTTTTTTTTTTTTGTTTTTTTGCCGGCAACGTTGCTAATGACGACACTAAAGGGGGTGGCGGCGGGTGGCTAATTCAGATGAGAGGAGAGCGGGGGGTGTCAACTACCGCGCGCTATTTGAAAATCGTTAACAACGTCAATGGCAACAAAAATGCAGCACATTTTCTTAGATGCACTGAAGCAAAAGTTTAATGAAGAACATTAATGAATTAAATATAATATATAAAATATTAAATCATGTAATTATATTTTTTTTAAGTTTTTACTTGGCTTTGTTTTATTTTTTTCTGTCAAAAACAAAAAAAAAAAAAACAATTAGGTCAAAAACAAATAGTCTCTTCTTCAGTTTAGTTTCCAGCAAATAAAATCTAAATTAAATTCATAGTCTACGGTAGCCAAAAACAATAACTTTAATTTATTTATTTATCACTTTATTACATTTCAGCTAATGCCACTTAATAACAGTCTGATAGTCGTGCTTAAAGTGATATGTTAGGGAAATTGATAAGATATGGCAAATATTTATTTAATTCAAGCCTATAGGGGTAGGGCCATACGAAAGAGAATACCCGAAGTAGGGGAGTTTTTATTTATTAAGTTCTTATTAAAGATTACATTTTAATTTTAAATATATTTATTTCCACCTAAAAAGTGCCTAAAAGAATTCTATAAAATCACCAGAAATGTCTGTACCCAAGTATCTGTTTTCATAGCATGCTTTTAGGCACCGTTTCGAGCGATTTCAAATCACTTACTGCTTTAAATATTTATATATATTTTATTTCCTCCAAAAGGTGTCTAAAAGAAGTCTATAAAAACACAATAGATGTCTGTACTGCGAATAGCACATTTAATTCTTTTCATTGCATACTTTAAGGCACCGTTTCGAGCGATTTCAAATCACTTATTGTTTTAAATATTTATATATATTTTATTTCCTCCAAAAGGTGTCTAAAAGAAGTCTATAAAAACACAATAGATGATCTTAGTGCGAATAGCATATTTAATTCTTTTCATTGCATACTTTGAGGCACCGTTTCGAGCGATTTCGAATTTTTTTTTTTTTTTTAATATTTATATTTATTAATTTCCACCAAAATGTGTGTACAAATGTCCTTAAAATCCCAAGAGATGTCCGTACTGCGACTTATCCTAATAGCATAGGGATAGTTTTTTTTATAGCATACTTTGAGGCACCGTTTCGAACGATTTCAAATTATTTTATTTTTTAAATATTAATATTTAGTTATTTCCACCAAAAGGGTTCTACAAATGTCCTTAAAATCCCAAGAGATGTCCGTACTGCGACTTTTTCTAATAGCATAGGGAGAGTTTTTTTTATAGCATACTGTGAGGCACCGTTTTCAGGCGATTTTAAACCGCCAAGAACAGTATTTTTGCTCAACATTTCTCAAAACTTGCAGTACGCACGCACGTAGGTAGTACCTTCGTATGTACGTAGTACACTTCCGATGGGGTTCGATGGCGGCGGGAATCGAGATTGGGCCTCAGTCGGGCACCGTTGCCGGTTCGGTTCTGTTCGAGGTGTTCGGTGTTCGGTGCCTCGGTATATTCCGATTGGGCAACTTGCCTCGCGCGCATCGTGGCTAACTGTTTATTTACTGGCGGCGCTCGCTCGCTTTAATTGCAATTATAATAAGTAATATCAACAGCAATGGCAGTAACAATAATAATAGCAATAGCAATAGCAATAGCAATAATAATAACAATAACGACAACGGGCAACGGCAACGGCAGCAGAGGCAGCAGCAACAGCAACAGCAATAAATTAATGTATTCGAAGATCGTCACGGGAGGCGACAGAGGGAGGCAGGGCAATAAAATCAAATAAGAATTGAGGCTCGTGATCGCGATCGTGATTGTGATCATCATTGAGCGAACATCCCACAAATAATAATAGTAGCGACAGCGACGACGACAATCAAGAGTGATTGCAATCGGAAAACTGTTTGTGCCACTAAATGATTTTCATTTACAGATTCTCAGGTGGGGCATGTGACTAGCGCAGATCAGTTGATATAAAATTCTTTGAATTCTTTTTTGACAATTTTCAAATCATTTTTCTTTAGAGTTTTGCTTAAAAATTAGTTTAGCATCTTTGTTTAAAATACTTTAACAACAATTTCGCCTTTGAATTGCATTTAAAAATTGCAATTTTTCAGAAAATAATTTCAGCTCTTTACAAGATTGGTCTCAAGATCTTATCAGCTTCATATCTTTGATAAAGTTATCTAAACATGTTGTATAATGTTCTATAATGATCATTAGATGAGAGACACTTATCTGGGCGATTTTATCTTCTATAGAATGTGATAAGAACGAAGATCGTTCAAGTTATTGAGGGCATTCAAATGGTAGAGTTGAGTGTTGATATAATTATATATACTTTCCAGGAAGAGAGAGAGAGAGAGAGTACTTAAGTCTCCTATTACGCCCTCCAACTAGAGTAGTCACCCTCTTTAGTTAATCAATCACTTATGATGGGTATTTGCTTAAATAGTTGGCGCTTCTTGATTGATTGATGACAAGTGAACTTGGATTGTGTCAATATTTACATTGTTGACTCTTCAAATTGATTATTTTTTTTGTTAATGTTTAACTTAGTGATCTTTCATTGTATGTTTTTCCTTCAATCTATTGGTTCTTGGAATTTACAAATTTTGTGATCTTTTGGCTCTGATTTCTTGATTTTGTATTTGTTTGTTTTAAGGCAATATTGCGACTATGTTTGCTTTTCCCCGATTTTTTTGTTTGTTTTTACTTCCATCAATCTTACAATACGTAAATGTTTGCATTTTGGTTTTTATACTCAAAACTGTTACAGTTTTTGAATAATTTTAAAGACTATAACAATATATTATAGGCTCTTGATATTTAATTGTTCTTTATTTCGCACCAAAAGTCTATTTCACCAAAAAGCGCCGCTCAGACAAGTAGTGATCGCAGATCTCTCTTGTTCTCCTATCGATGTATTTTTTTCAATTCGTATCGATAGTATCGATGTACAATGTTTGCTTATAATATATTGTTCACACTTCTGTTATATTATATGTTATGTTTATATGTACAATTGGTGGTCCTACAATATTGGAAGTTTTATATATTTTCTTTGGAAATTTAATGGACCTTCTTACCTTCCTGTATGTTACATGTTTTCCAGGCCGCCTTACAGCACAATTCGGTGCATTACAGCAATAACCGATAATTAGCAGAGTAGTTAATAGTAATATGTTATTCTTTAACCTACAAGTATTCGGTTTAATTTTAACTAGTTTTTACATGGCTCTTTCCTTAACGTCAAATTCAATGGAATTTCTTACCTTCCTGTAAAATTTCCAGGCCGCCTTACAGCACAATTCGGTTCATTACAGCAATAAAAGATAATTTGCAGAGTAGTTAACAGTAAGATGTTATTATTTTACCTACAAGTATCCGTTATAATTTTAACTAGTTTTTACATGTCAAATCTTTCCTTTCGTGATCTTCTAATCTCTTTCAATTAAAAATTTAGTTTTTCTTGCATCTCTCACGTTTGATGATGTTATTTTATTATTATTATTTTTTTTTTTTTAGGTTTCGGTTTCGCTTTTTGCTTTCCATTTTCATTTTCAATTTTTATTATGACTTTTTTGCGTGCACGATTAAAATCGCTCGCTGCTCTTGTCTCTCTCTCTATCGCACTTTCCATCTTTCCATCGCAGCCGCCGTTCTATTTTCTATTTCCAATTCAGCTTCCATTGGCAGAGAGTGGGCGGAGGAGAGGAGGCTGTGCCGTTCAGTTTATTCAATTCTGCCGTTCAGTTCGGTTCAGTCGCGAGTTCAGTTGATTTTGGCGCGTTGTGCTTGAGCGATCTTTTGATCATCATCAGCTCTACGAGCGACAAAAAGCGCCGGCAAGACGCACGCGAAACGCGCACGAGTCGCGTTCGAAACGCGATCCTCGATTAAACATAAAAAGCGAATTTTCCCTGAAAACAAAAGAAATCAAAAAATAAATTCATAATAAATATAAAACAAAACTGGGGTCTAAGCAACCGATAAGCTGTGCGGGCGAATGTTTAATAAATATATATATATTTATATGTACAGTGCCTACTAGATACGGCGAACAGATAAGAAGCTTAGCTTTATCCCTTAAAGGGTGATTTTAAGAAGTATTTTATTCGATTTTTTAATCGAGCATTAACTTGGAATATAATAATATTTTAAATAATTATATTCCTTAATTAAAGTTCACAATTTAAGGTCACAGTATACATGTTTATATATATATATTTATATAATATTTTGTAATTGTTTACAGCCGCATAAATTACGTTGATTGAAAAATCCACGCGAGTGCTAAAAAGTCTAGTAAAAATTACAAATATATCCCAAAAAATAAAAAACAAAACATAAAATATAAAAACAACCGTGAAAAAAGCGCATAAAATATCTGGAATTTTTTGTTAATTTTTTTTTTTTGTTACTTGTGCTAATCAGAAATCAGAAATTTCTGCGATAAGCCAACGGAAGCTGATAAAAAACACACCGAACGCCGCCTAGGAGGAGGAGCAGGAGGCGGTGGAAGCAGCGAGGCAGGCCGAGACTTTGAGTCGCATCTCTCGAGGAAGGTTTGAGGTGAGTTTTGAGTTTGAATTTTGAGTCTCGAGCGAAAGAGCGCGCGTCCAGAGCGACGGCTGCGCACAATTTCCCCCCCAACGAATTTGCCTTGATAGGAAGGGGGGGTCTTGGTCAGGCGGGGGTATGAAGCTGAGGCTAAAAGAGCAAAGAGGCGGAAAAGAGACGAAACAACAACAAATGCAGGCCACAGAAGAAGAACAAGCTGCAAAACCAGCAGCAGCAGTAGCAGCAGCAGCAGTAGCAAATGGCCACAAAAAAAAAAAAAAAATATAACAGCGGCGACAACAACAACAACAAAAAACAACAGAAAATGAGGAAAAGCGACAACGACAAAAGCCAAACAACAACAAAAATATAACGCGGAAAACCAAGAGGCAGTTTTCTTTGGCCGCAGCAGCAGGAACAGCATGCTGGCTGGAAGCATCCGTCGAATAAAATCAAAAGAAAATGAAAAACGATGATTTTACTGGCGAAAATAACTAACAAAAAATATTAAAATAAAATAAAAGAAACCAGCAAGCGCTAAGCAATATTCAAGCAATATTTTATACAACAACAAAAATAATAATAAAAAAGCATGAAAGCAATATAAAAATATTTTTGTTAAGATTTTTTTTTCTAGTTCGGTGTCTGTGCAAAATAAAAAGCCAAAGTGTGTGTGAAAAAGTGTGAAAAAAAATAATAATACCATAAATTAAATAAAACAGTGCTAAATTTAAACAAAAATACAAACAAAATAAAGTTAAATATAAAAAGCAAAGCAGACAAAACTAAAGCAAAATAAATACAACAAAAGCCAAGAAAGCTTAGTTCAAAATGCATAAGGAAAGTGCCACAATAATGGCTATAATTTCGTAAAATCCTTTACTAAACAAATAATAAATAAAAACAAACAAAAATAAACAACAAGCAGAATAAAGTTGGCAGGCGGCGTTTTTGCGGAGAGCAGGAGAGAAGCAGAGCCGGGAGGAGACAAAAGGTAAGTGACCTTCTCTCACACTTACTCCCTCCCCCAGCCCCAGAACTACCCTTAACACCAACAGCCCCCTAACCCCCAGTCGGTGAAAAAACAACAACAACAACAACAGCTGGCAAACTCCCGAAACCGAAGCAATTAAAAATTCTCAGCTCGTTGAAATTTCGGTGAGGGGCTGGCAAAAAAAAAAGAATATTCGGTATTGCCTACTTTGAGGGGCCGCAGCTGTTTTCCCCAAGGGGGCAGAGGGACGTGGCGGTACGTGGAAAACCTGGGTTGGGCAACAACAATATGAGGAAGAAGAAGAAGGCCAGAGGCTGGTCGCTGTCGGCAAACATTTTCGCAGTTTTTCTTCTGCTCTCAACCAGCCAGGCAGCCAGCCTTATTTTTATTGAATTTTATTGCCGCTCGGGAAAAGCGCCTGCGTTGCGAAAATCCAGAGAGAGAGAGAGAGAGAGAGAAAATGCTCATTGAGCGGATTTTGGGTTGTTTTGAGGGAAAATCTGGAGAAAAGGCCACGGGGGCTTACTCGCAAAAGCATGGACGCACATGGGCCGGTTCTCTCAATGGAGATGACAACATATTTCGCGGTGGAGAATCAAAGGCAAAGAGAGATTGTGTGCTCTCTAGAGAGAGAATTTTCAGTCAGGAAAGAAAAAAGTGCGTTCTCAGTTACCTGAGTGCTAGGAATTGAGCCAGAGAGAAAGACACGTAAGGGACTTAACAGTAACAGTGTCACAGAATTTACAAATAATTTAAATATAATATTCAAACTTATCTTTTTTTTGAGCAAAAGGAACAAATTAAACTAAAAAGTACTTTAAAAAAAAAAGGGATCCTTGCGAAAGTAATGCCTACGCTTTAGGGTATTTTTACGAAACACAAAAACGGGCACACTTAGCCAAGCAACGTAGATCGAGAAGACGCAGAAAAAAAGAAGCAATAAACTAAATACCCGTTTAAAATCTTATAATAAAAAAATTTCTAGGCTTAAATAATAAAGTTATTGCGAAAGTAAGACCCACGCTATACCGTATTTTTTACGTAAGAAAGGAAAAAGAAAAAAGAAAAACGGTCACACTATGCAGAAAAAAAAGACCTTATACACGATTCAAAAATCTTTTTGGTTTAATGGTAAATAATAAAAAAGAATTTCTAGACTTAACGAATAGTGTTGGTTCTAACAAATCACTGTTCCCATTAAATTTGCACACTTGAGTTGAGACCTTCTACACGTATATATTTTTTTTTGGCTCCACACTGAAATTTCTCTCGATTCAACTTGATGAGTGGATTTTTTGAGAATTTTCCAAGGGGGCCATGCCGAAGTGAGCGACTTTTGTGCAGACTTTTTTTGTGGCCTACCACACAAACACATAAGAGCTTTTTTGGCCGCTTTTTAGCCGCGTTCCTGCCGTATCACATTTGTATTTCGTATCTGCAGGATCCAAGAAAAAATAGGAACCCCACCCTGCCCTGCAAGGCTCCTGGTTACTTAACCGAAGCTCTGGCATCATTTCGCTTTCAGTTTTTCCCTTTTTTTCCCCCCTTGGTTTCCTTTCTTATATTTTTAGTATTTTTTTTGCTGTTGTTCTCCTTTTCGGAGACCTGGCGTCTTCGGTTTTTGCTACTTTATGGGCCTTGCCTGCTTCTCCTTTTTACGACGGCGTTGTCTTCTCTCAGCCGCCTTGCCTCCTTAGCTCCTTGGCCAGCAGCTTTGCTGCTTTCCTCCATCGACGTTCGGCGTTCGCCTTTTGTTGCGTCTTTCATTGGACGCTTTCTTTTGGGCGCTACTTCCGTTGCTTCGGCGGCAACAACAAATTGGCGCCATTAGTGAAATTGTAATCAAGGCATTAGCATATATATATTTTTCTGGAATATATATATATGTAGCGGTAGAAATGTTACCCAGCCGGATGTATCCTTCCCGGGGATTCTTTTCTACCCAACAAGTATTAGTGCGGGAAAAAAGCCGAAAAGATGCCACCAAAAATTATTCAGGGACTATTCACATTGACTAGTTGGCAAGGTCATTTACAGACAAATTTGCTGGGCATTATTAACCCATTGCGTATTCATTGTATTGTTAAATTATTTATTAGGAATTTAAGGGAAAAGATGCCGCACTAGTTGAATTGCGATTTTGTGAAGGGAATCTTAGCTATATTTATTTATGAGTATTATAATTAAATTCTGAGATAGCAGGAAACAATTGGAATATTATTTAAGGATATTACGTATTAAATAAATATTTGTAATACTTATTTTTACATTTTTATAACTAGTATCCATTTCCTCTGAGACTTTAAGTGCCAAGGCTGATGGCATTTTTATATTTTAGTTAATTTATAGAATTAATAAAATGAATTTCTCACCTTATTATATTTTCTATTTTACTTACACTATTTTAGTCTTATGAACTACTTTTATGTACTTAATGTCAGCTACGCCAACATGACGTATACGTAATATTGTTTATTTTGAGTTTTTAAAATCACTGTTTAATTTTTTACTTAATACATATTTAGCCCTTCAATTAGTAAGTTATTTATTACCTATATTTGTTTGTTTACTTGCTCTCGATGTATTAAGTGCTAGTTAATTAATCATTCAAATTCAACAATTACTTAAAGCGTATACTTAATATTGAATATTTAACCAATTAGCAATTCTAACTCCAACACATGTATTTTAATGTACTCATTTGTATTATATCCCTAACTTATACCCTTAAATATGTCAACTATTAATAACTTAATTAGAGCCAGCTTGGAGCCTTATATTCAATTTGAAGAATGTGCCAAACGAGCCCCAAGGAACGTGTTGGGTCTTTCCCCAAAGGGAACAACTTTCCACAACCTCTCCTTTTTTTCAGAGAATCTTTCTCTTTACGAGAATCTCTCTTCTTTCATCTCTCTCGATTAGGCCAAAGTAATCCCATAATAACACTCATTAGAGGGCCTACACTTTAAAGTTGAATCGACGGCAATTTGGCCAACAATGTTCATTCTTGCTTGCCCTTATTTATCTACTATTCTCTTTCATTTTCCCTACAATTTTCCCTTTTTTGTTCGGTGTTTTTGTTCAATCAACACAAATCGGTGGAAAACAAACCCCGAAACATAAAAGAAAAGATTTCCAAACAGAAAACATTGTCGAATAGTGTAAAGCAAATGTTTTTATATTAGGTGACCGAAAAGGAAAATAGAGGAAAATGGAAAATGCTAGAGGAGGGGAGGCGAGGGGCGGAAAACCACCGTCAGGGGGAGCCACTAATGAGGCCCTTGGGGAACATATTAAACTTCAGACGGCAACAAAAACCGAAAAGAAGAAAAAACAAAAACAAAACCAAACATCCACACATGAAAAGGCTGTGTTGCTACACGGGAAAAAATATTTTAAAAATTTTGCAGGTATTGGAAAAGGCTCTAATTGTATGTAAAATGTTGTTAAAATTTTTAAAATATTTTATTTTTATTATATTTTGAAGGAAGAGCATCGTTTTCGTATCGTTTAAATTAAATTTAAGGCTTTACCCGCTCAAAAAAAGATTTGTAAGGTAATTTATATTATTTTTTAGTTTGAAAGATCTGGTAACATTTTTGTTTTAAGATTTTGTTGCCATGCAAAAGCTTTACCTTATTTTTGCCATGGGGCCTGCGGAAAGGGGACTCCCGAAATTTTGCCAAAACCGAACGCATTTTCTTTGGAACTCGGGTAACTTTTTAATTTAAAAAAGAAACAAAAACGGAAACTGGATAGCTGAGATTGAAGAGCGTGTTTCGGGGGCGAGAGGATGCTGGTAAATATACCGGGGGCTTTTGGGGCTGACTTTGGGCAAAGACAAATCGTAGCGCACAGAAAAAATCCACCCAAAACCCCAGAAAACCAAAAACTTTGACGCTGAACGCAACTCAACTGACTCACAAAATTAAAGTAATAATAACTTTGTTTCACCCCTGTTGGCCCTCTGCCTGGGAAAAACTTTTGTTTTCCCTTCACTCTGTTTTGTTTTTGAGTCTGCTTCTACCCCTCTTCCACTCATTTGTCCTTTTGCTGAGGAAAAATGTCTCTCTTTTCGGGCTTTCCCTCGGCAATGGAATTCAATTTGACAGAATTATGAATTTTCCGCATTATGTTTTGGAAAATGTAAATAATTTGAAAGTTTTAAAAATTTTTTTTTAATGTTAGTGCAGTAGAATATTTTATTTAGGTTGTGTTTAAAATTAAATATAAATAAAAGAACTTATTTTATATTATCTGGGGCTTAAAAACAGAATAAATAAGGTCTGAAACTGCATTCTAATTTATTTATTACGACAACTAATAGAAAAACCTTAAAACTTTGCTCCAAAAAATAACATAAAAGTGCAAAACCTTGACAATTTCAATTGAAAAAACTAAAGTCGTAAAAGAGTTCCAACTGTACGCCATAAAAATATTTTAAAAAACAACTTGATAGTTTTACGATCCTTATAAATTTCGGAAAATTGCCATATACTCGTATTTTTTGCTGCCATCAAAAAACAGTCGACTTGCGAACTTTTCTGCGCAAACACAAGAACATAAAAAAACGAGAAAAATACGCTGGCCACTGCTGCCGCTTGTGTCGGCTTGTTGGCTCTCCTGCGACAGAGAAGGCAAGCAAACAAAAAACAAAAACAAAAAAATGTACAGCAGCAGCCGTAAGAACAATTACAAGAACAGCTGCAAACACCAGCGGCAAAGTCAAAGTTGCGAGTGCCCTAAAGTAATATTAATGGGCATGGCAGTTCATTGTTTAAATTCCCGCCCCACAGCCACAGAGCTCTCTCTCACCTACTGCCAGTCGCAGAGTCCTTTGCCTTATGCCCGGAATTGCTGCCCTCCGGCTTATTAGTGCAGGAAAGTGCCAGACCCAAAAAAAAAAAACATAATATAAATATAAATAAAAACAAAAAACCAGGCTCAGCAAACAAAACTCCACTGAGGGAGAAAATGGGATTGGAATTCGAGTTTTTACTTTATAATTTCCAATTAAATGTTTGCTGCATTTTGCTATAATTCCCAACTAGTTTGTCAGAGCATAAAAATGTAGTGTTTCTGTTGGAGAAGTTTCCGAAAAGTTTAACATAAAGCTTTTGTTATAAATAAAACTAACACCTTTAAAGTACTAAGTTGTATAATTAATATTTTTAAATAAAAATAAAAAAAATATTTCGAAATAATATACCCCTAATTTCTTCCAGTGCTCAAATGCCATTAAGGTTTGGGGGAGAGGTTAAAGAACACTCAGCCATTATTTGCATACAGCACTCGCCCAGTGGAAGCAAGATGGCAATAAAGGGAATATACATCGGTTTGTGGGTAAAGCCCGTGAAAATGTTAGTTAAAATTGGAAAATAAATAAAAGTTTATTCAACTTCGGGCTCACAAATATTAAAACCTTTTCGGCCAAGGCATTCCCGTTTTTTTAAAGTAATTAAGTCTTAAAAAACAACGACGTGGTCAGTTTAGTTTTCATCATGAAAACCAATTCGTCTGTAAAAATAAAAATGTAAATAAATCAACAAACATTTGGCCCGAAGGCCCCAACTGAAAACTAAAGAAAATTTATGCACAAATATGGAGATTTATTTGGGGCTCCCGAATTGGTCCTTTCGAGGTTTTAACGAGAAAATATGTATGTGAATAATTTGCGAACTGAGAGAAATCAAATGAATATAAATCATGGCTTTATTTTATTCTTAAAAATAAAATAAATGGTATATTATTTAAGTCGAATTTCATAGAAAGAGTACAGAGTTATAGAAAGGATAACTACAACTTTAAAATGGGTAAATTTAATATGATTTAAAAACTGTAGGTTGTGTTAATTGTTTTAATGGTTTTCTTAAATTTTTGTAAGTGGTTTCCGAACTAAACCAAATATAAATGTTTACGTAGCTAGAACCCATCATTAAAATAAATATATATATTTTTAAGTAGACATAGTATAAGGACTCTTGTCTATTCCTCAAAAATCTTTGACATACAAAACAGTGCATATATTCTCGTTCCAGCAATAAAAGTTGACAGAAGCAAATGGAAGGGAAACAGAAAAGAACAGAACTGCTTATTATTATGAAAATGCCATCGTTGGATGTCAAAATGCCAGGACAAACATATATATATACGTGTATATATAAATATTTTATATATATAAAATAGTACAACAGAGGGGAGAGCCCACTGGAAGGAGCCGAAAGAGACGGCAAGGTTTGGGGGGTGCGAAAAATTCCTCAAGTTCTTAGCGCCAAGCAAAACCGCAAGCCCTAGGGCGGTGCTTCACTCTCCTTCCACTCTTCCCTTTCTCCCGCCGCCACACTGCCTTTTTCTCTCGGTGTATGTTTGTCCAGGGCTTGGACTGGCATTTTAAGTGATTTAATGTTTGGCTTTTGCCGGAACAGATGAAGTTGAGGTAATATACAGAGCGAGGGGGAGAAATTTCTGGGAAGAATTAGGGAGAAATTAAGGAGAGCAGAGGCCAGTGGGGATGGGTGAAAAAATGCTGTCGCTGCCGAAATATTTGCAAGCAAATGTTACGCATACTCAGCATAAATCTGTCCATACACAAACATTATGCCGGGGAATCCTAACAGTAAGAGGGGGAAGTCAAGGATGTTGAGTAGAAGGAGGGCTTTTTTGGGGCTCCAAATTTATGCCACAGGTGCTAAGACCCCTGAACCTTGGCATCCCATTGTTACCCACAATTAAACGCATTTTCCACGCTGCCCCTCAGTTTTCGGTTTTCCGGTGTCCGTTTTCCTTTTTTCCGCCAAGAAAACAGATGTAGTTCTGGGGGAAAGAATAACGATAAAAGGTGGAAGAGGTAGGATGAGGTAGGATTAGAATAAATAGCCATGTGGCTGAGAGTTTTTATACCCTTGCAGAGGGTATTATAATTTTGCCATGATATTTGCAACGCAGTGAAGGAGGCATCTCAACCCCATAAAGTATATATATTCTTGATCAGCATCACCAGCCGAGTCGATCTAGCCATGTCCGTCTGTCTGTCTGTCCGTCTGTCTGTCCGTCTGTCTGTCCGTCTGTCTGTCCGTCTGTCTGTCTGTCTGTCGGTTTCTACGCGAACTAGTCTCTCAGTTTTTGAGCTATCGGGCTGAAATTTTCAGCATAGTCTTATTTCTTTAGCACGCAGTATATATGTCGGAACGGCCGAAATCGGACCACTATATCCTATAGCTGCCATAGGAATGATGGCGAAATTAATGTACAAAAATTTTTAATTTCTCTGTTTTTCAACGAATTTCTTTAAATTT
>VNJW01009546.1:0-14653 GCA_008042615.1 Drosophila auraria
TCGACATCTTTATTTTTCGCCGCCAATATTGCTCGTTCACCCAGCCAATTATGATTGTTGAATTGATGCGCTATATCTGGGAAAACACGCTGAATGAGCTCCTCTTTTGAGTCTATGATGTGACAGAAATCTGTGGGTATTTTGATGAGTCCGGTTGAGGGCTCCGCTGCGACTTCAATGTTTCCAATATCTAACAACTGCTTCGCAAACGCATTTGCAGTTTCATCTTGTTGCAAAAACACTCGCATGTTAGTTGTTAATTGGAGTGTTTTTACGTACCGCCACAAATTTGATGATTTTAGGCAGGCGTTTAGTTCATCGGCAACAGTTGATCGGGGAATAACTGGAAGAGTCTGACGAAAATCACCTGACAAGAGAATCATGGCCCCACCAAATAGCCAAAAAGGTTTAGTGGTAGCCTTTAAGGGATGGAGAAAATGGGAAATCGAAGCTTTTTCAAACTGTTTGTTAAACCATTACCAAATAATTAAAAAAGGTGGAAAAAACTAAAATTTTAAATGTAATCTCATGCGGGTCGAGTCCTGCTATGGAAAAAATACAACGGGAGGCATTTTTAGGGCATCCACTGAAACGGACAGGCTGGTTTTCGAGATATTTGTTGAAACAATATTGAACCTAATTAGATGAGCGGCAGTGTATACTTTAATACCTTGAAAGTGGGCATGAAATTGTCTTGTATAATATGTGTAGCGCCAAACGATGTCATCTGGAAACAGCTGTTATATTTCTGAATATTGGCCAAGAAGTGCTTTAAATCATTTCCAATTCCAGAAACTAAAGAGCGTAAAGGATCTGGTGGTGGGACCAATTGTGGCAATTTAACTTTGCCTCCAGCACAACATAATCCAGTAGATTCGCCACTGTATTTTAACGCCTTACAATATTTACAAATTATTGTCATTTCCCGAATTGTTACCGATTTGTCGGCACAATAATCTATTGCCGAATCATAGTGGAATGCAGCTCATTCCAGAATCACAGAAGCATTGCGTCGACGGAATCGCTCAATTTCATTATGTCGTGCTCGCTGTTGTTGGGTTTGATGCGCACGAACTCGTTGCATTCTAAGCCTATCTACTCCATTGTCACTCATTGAAGAACGCAATTCTGACATAGCAATACGACTATTTTCTTTATCTGTCACTCTCTGGTCATCAGGATTGGTGCAAAAAGAAACATACAAGCTTTAATCGAACTCAAAGGATTGCGCAGGATTTAACCAAATACACTCGCTTGAATTTTTCTGCGTACACCATTAAAAATAAAAACTATTTATTTATTTACTCGCCAATGGTTATTACCTTATCTGGCCTCTTATATACATATTTTATATAGAAAACCTAATTACATAGAAAATAATTTTGTTGCTCCTGCCTCAGAATGTCCTTATTGGATCCCCAACTAAATCGAAAGTGTTCAAGTAGGGAATTAAAAAGATGCAGGGTTTATTCCGCACGTAATTGGTCTGACAGCGTGTTCGTTAAATGAAACATAAAACATTGTCTTTAACGCCAAAAAAAACTCCGCTAAGCTTAGCGGTATTCTTATAGTGACCATTTTACTCAAACCTCCCCAAAAACAGCACTTGCAAGTGTGCGTACAGCTAAAAAAAAAACATCAACAAATGTCCAATGCAATTCTGCTTTGGTTAAAAGTTGACTTTGCCTTATTAGTTCATGCATTTTTATTGAGTTTTATAATTTGCGTTGTCGGAAGAAAAATCATTTTAAAACTGAGGGCAAAAAGTTATCGGGAAAGTGGAAAAACCATTGGCAGATCGCACTCATCTGTTCAAAGAGTCACTACCAAATACATAACGTAAGGGATCAATTTTATTGATGCCCAAATCTCGTTGCCCAAGCTACAAAAAAATCCAATTTTCAAAGGGCCTAATTTTTAATGCCATGTTTGCTTTTGCCATTGAGGTAAATTTTTTTCGGAGTAATGTCGGCCTTTCAAAATCATGTTATTGTTTATCTGACTGACAACTCCTGCCTAGTCAGATAAGCGCAAACATGACTTTGGGCGACCAAATTACACCGAATAAAAATTTATCTGAATAACAAAAGTTAACATGACATTAAAAAATCGGCCTAAGTGGTTCAAAAAAAAATCGATATCAACAGCCAACGGGTTGGAAATTGAAGTTGAGGGGAACAGTTCTCCAAGTCCGTATTAGATCATATTATAATAGAAGAATAAACCATGTAAATCAGAAACAAATCAGAAAAAAGTCTGGATAACCACATTTTAAAGCCTTCCGAGCCTTGGATAAGGTTATTTTTTGGAAGGAAAAACGTTTCGCATTGCCGGCATGTTTGGAAAGGAAAAATTTAATGCCTACCGTTAAACGGAGTTATATTTAGGGGGTGTATAGCGGCCAACGGCGTGAGTAATTTGTCCGTTAGAGTCTAATCTAAAACATACGCCCTTCACAGACAAATTAAAGGCAAATTTAGTTGCGCCTGGAAGGAGACTTTATATTCAAAAAGATAATGAACCAAAACATACTGCCTACAATATAAAGCCTTGGCTCCTTTATGACGCACAAAAGCAGTTGCGAACTCTACCACGACCTCCGGGCTTGATTCCTATTGAACAATTATGGGATATTCTGGAGTATTGCATTAGAAAGCCCAAGATAACGCCGAAATCTGTACTTAAGTTAGATATCCTGGAAGCATGACAGAAAATCACACCAGAGGATACAAAAAAACAAGTAGGAAAGCTACAGTCGAATTTGACCGACTGTGAGATACCCGGTATACAAAGCATTGAGGGTGAAATTAAATAGAACATGGACATGGAAAAATGAAAATGTTGACAAATGAAGACAAATTTTGAAAGAAACATGTTGAGCAACACCCAAAATAGACAAATGTTGCTAGAAATATGTTAAGCAACACCCAATAAAGACAAATGTTGCTAGGGACATGTTGAGCCGTACGCACTGGCATTCTCAACATAGAAGAAGAAGCACAGAAGCTTTATTGTGTATTAACTTCCATATTTTTCACCCGATTTTACTCAAATTTTTAGCAAACGTTCGCGAATGCATACTTATTTATTTAATCTACTTATTTACAGCCGATAATTATGACTATAGCTTTATGACTTTCGGGGGACGAAGCAGGCGTGGCCAAATTTTAAAACAAACTTGATCTGCGTGCACCGATTCCAATGTTGCACCAAATTTTGTAACTCTAGCTCTTATAGTCTCTAAAATCTGTTGTTTCGCACGGACAGACAGACGGACAGACGGAAATGGCTAAATCGACTCGGCTGGTGACGCTGATGAAGAATATATATGTATATGTACCTTATAGGGTTAGACATTTCTCCCTCTGCTTTTTATATACACTCTCGGTTGTCACTAACTTATAATACCCTTGTTCCCTATGGGTACCGGGTATAACCAGTGGAACCGTTGCCCAGACAACTGATGCAAGTTTTGCATACCAAGGGGTAAACGAGAAGTGTCTAATTTCCAAATAAAAGATGATTTTCTTAGCTGTACGCAGACTTTTGCGAGTGCTGTTTTTGGGAGGTTTGGTTATTATAAGCATACAGCTTATAAAAAAAAATGAGCCGGCCAATTTAATGACTACTAGAATGAATCAATTTTTGATTGCAGTGCAAAATATTATGTTATTTGACGTCAAAGATTTGCGTTTATTATGGTATTGAACGCAGAAAATAAAAAAACTGTGCGCCGTATTGCTGCCAAAGCTATGTACACTCGCTTCCAGTGTACAAAGTATATTGCGCACAGTTTTGTTTAGATTTGGCGCGTGTAAGGTTCCTTCAAGATACTTTATAGGGCTCTCAAATTCTAATTGATTTTTTATCGTGGCTATAGACTATTGACCATTATAAGAAACTTTTCAGACATATAATATGAAAAAATACAATAACTGCACCTGTGGTAGATGAATTGAATTTTTATATGATTAGTGTTTTTATGAGAGCACAAGGAAACCTATTACGGTTATTCTGAAATACACATAGGGTAAGGCATATACATATACAAACGAAAACCTGAATGTCAGTAAGGAACAAGATATAATTTCCTATAATTTTAAGTAATCAAAGGCTTAGGATTGTTCGATATTATTTTTCATAAATGTATCGATACACATTAAAAAAATCTATAGTACCGTACCAGCATTCACTGGTTTAAGGCCAACTACTAACATCAACGAAAAAAATCCATAAGCGGAAAACTTCATATAAAAATAAAACAAAAACAAGCGAGAAAACAAATTGTGTGGTATTTCGTATGGTCGGGTACCATGATGTACGGAATTCCATGAGCGAACCAGGTACAACGGTTGGCAGAACAAACCTATGAACAAAACAAACAAATTATATCAATTGCATATATTTCGTAAGCAACATGGCGGGAAAGATGGAAATCGCTGCTCGGTTGGAGCGCATCGACAGTCTTGAGGTTAATGTGGAATTAATAAAAGCCTTAAAGGACAAGCGTATTACATGTGATTTAACACATAAAGTGTATTTTAATTGTACATTAATCTTTTATTTGCCTTCGCCTCCATTGCGGCGTAAAACATTATATAAACATTAATAGGCCCAATCAAATGCGGTTAAATAAATTTCTCTTTACAAAGTATATTTATAAAGTTTGTTTACAAAACACAGTTGGAAATACAAGTCAGTGTGACCGATTTTGACAGATTAAGGCAGTTTTCTTTGTTTTCTTCTGCTTATGTACGAAATATGTTACAAATTCGCTCACGGAATTCCGTAAACGATTTTCGACTGTGTTATTAATGAGCTTCTCAGTCGGGCCTTGTAGAACGGGTTATACAACAGAACGCATCTGCAACGGTTCTATATGCCGCCAATTCTAGCTCGAAAATTGCCAGAACTATGATATTATACATATTAGATGTATGCAATAACATGTGTTCTTTTGTGTTATGTGCAACTTTCGCTTCTCTAAGAACGCATAAATATACGTTATTTGGAAAGTAAATTACCCGAGCGCTTCCCGAACAATCGGCTTTTTTTTTGTCCGTGCAATCGTGGCTTCTCTTAGAACTCATAAATATGCGTTCTATCCGAAACCAGCATTTCTTAATGTCTTTGATTCTTCTTCGCTTTCATATAAGTTCAAACGTCGCATCTCTTAGAACGTATAAAGATGCATTATTTGGGAAACCAGCAAATGAAACGTAAATAAAAGAATAAAAAGAAGAGAAACTCGCAAACAAGAAAGAAGAAAAGAGAATGAAAAAACACTAGGTTGGTTTTTGCGTTTGCCTTTGCCATAGTAAAATATTTAATATGTTACTTTTATTTCAGATCTGGTATACGTGAATAATAAATATATAATGTTTATCATTTCAGATTTCCTCTATTTATAGGTCATATTTATTTATTTCAGATAATATTTGCGTTTAATGGTGTGTATATAATTTTAGTTTCCCATTTATTATTTTTATAACGTTATTTCATTATTGCATCAAAATACAAAATTATTATTTTCAATATAATTGCAGGCTTTCGGCTTTCTTCACTAATCACATAATGAAATGTATTGAACGATTTAATTAACCTACATATATTATATATACATGTCAAAAGCAATAAATCACACCTTTTTTAAATATAGTTTTATTGTTGTTTTAATGGTTATTAATACACTATCACCGAACGGTTCTTTATGTATGCTACAGAAGTGTTCCTTCTTCATAATAGTTATTTAACTGTTATCAATGTTATTATGAAGCGGTATTTTGCATGAAAGATACATTGCTACAGAACGGTTAATGATGTGTGCCGCAGATGGGTTATATAAAGCATGGGTAGGAGTAATTGAAAAAATAAATTTAATATTTAGGTTTTCTGACATAGACGAAAAAATTCCGTGAGCGGAAAGCTTCATATAAAAAACAAGAGTGAAAAAAGCAGGATAAAGAATTTTCTGGTTTTTCGTTTGGTCGGGAACTAAGATGAGCGAAAATTGTCACACTTCGCAAAATAAAAAATATAAACAACTATTATTTCTTTGCGAAATATATCAATAGTTTTCATTTCGCACGAAAAATTGAAGGAGAAAAACGCTGCACGGTTGTACGGTTTCTCCAGTTGTTAGATAAAAGACATAAAAGACATTATAATTGCATTTTTATTGACAATGTTATCGGAAATTTTCACTTTAAAAAGTTTGTTTACACAGCACTGTCGGAAATACATGTCAGTTTGACTCCTTTTGACCATTTTCTCTATTTTGTTTGGTAACAATGGCTCCCAAACGATATACTTCTATCACAATTTCGCTCACGGATTTCCATAAGCGGTTTTCGTCGATGGTAGAACTAGGTTTTCAGCTCTCAAATTATCAGCTCGCTATGTTCATTTTTCAGCCAAAAGTGTGGTCTAAGAAAATTTGTTTACCTATGATGGGACTTAAGTGTGAGCGTGATAGTTACATTTTACTGTGGTTTATTTTTGGTTTTTTATGTAAGGGTATTTTTCCACTACGTTGCTTTTTCCAACTATCGCACGAGAATCACGAAAAGCAGAAAAGGTGCTTCTACTAGGAAAAAGTGCTTTTTAGCACTATCGTGAACGCAAACAGCTGTTTTTTGTTTTGGTTTTGATTTGGCGGAAAATCAAATTCAATTCAAAATTCAAACCAATGTTTACTAAGATTAAAAATAAAAGAGCTAGACTTTACGTTCTAATTGCGTCTAAGTAAAAATAAAGATTTCATGTGGTTTAGCCTGAAGCCGAGTCTACAACTCGGATGCAGACGCATCAACCCTTCTCTTCTCAAGCAAGTCTCTTATGATCCCGAATTCACATCACCTGGCTCTGCCCAAGGAGGAGTAGGTGGAGGCGGTCGTGCCCCCGGAGGAGAAGAATAAGTCTGGTATGCGCCCCCGCCACCGACCAGACTCCTGTGCAGGCTCCGCCACCGCTTCCGTTAAAACATGAAGCGAATTTGGAAAAGTGAGAGGATCCCTGTGCACCGCCGCCGACGCCACTGGTGCGCACCAATGTTCTTCTGTCCACAGGGCTCAGCTATCTGATGGTGTCAGCTTGCATGCTAAAGAAGGCTATTGCAATGCCCAAGTAGAGTTTTACAAAGCCAAGCAGCTGCAGAGAAAGTGATCGTCTAGGAAGAGCGGACGCTCTTTACGAAGGAGGAGGCGGTGGCCGCCAGTGCAGCATGTACGCCAGATAGTATCGTCCAGAAGTGGAATAGCCAGTTCAATCCACAGACCGCTAAAAGAAATATGTATTAAATGCTAATTAGTTTACAAAACATGGAGAAAATCATGAATTTGTTCAATATTTGTTCCGCCAGACAACTTCATTTGTTTAAAAAACACCTCACACATCGATAGACAGAAAAAGGCTGAAATAATCGATACTAAACCACGAAAAAGCAACTTTTTTATCATTATTATCATCACTAGATTCCTATACCTTATAGACAGGGAAAAAGCAGCTTTTTGGGCAAAAAGCTGAATTGGAAAAAGCAACTGTAGTGGAAACGGGGCCTAAAGTAAAGTATGTAAAGTATCGAGACCGACCGATAACAAGTTTCACAGCACCTCTGACAGGTATGCCATTTCTGTTCATCTTTGTTTCACTTCCTTTTTGATTTCTACGTCTCGTAAGTTGGTTGTATTTTTTTTTTTTATAAGGTTAAGCAATCCGAAAATATTTGCTAAATCACCGTATGGTGTTCCGTATTTTTAGATTATAATTTTCTTCATTGTTCACCTTAATTGTTATGTGATGAGATTTTCCATGTACTAAGTTTTAAGAACATGGAATTTTTACAATATTGCCGTATGCTTAAATAAATTATCTATTATAGAAGCAATGAACATTATTGGAGAAAATGAAATGTATAGTAAATTCAGTCGGATAAGTTGATGGACCAATGATGTGACAGTTATTATAACGAATGAATTTGTTACTAGGTCTATCAATTTTCAAAGATGGGGGCCTACCGCTATATGCAGGAACTGTATAGGAAGAAACAAAGCGATGTTATGCGATATTTACTCCGCATTCGCGTTTGGCAGTACCGGCAATTGACTAAACTTCATCGCTCGCCAAGACCGACTCGCCCAGATAAAGCAAGACGTCTGGGCTACCGGGCCAAGCAAGGGTTCGTCATTTATAGAATCCGTGTTCGCCGTGGAGGCCGAAAGCGTCCAGTTCCAAAGGGCTGCACCTATGGAAAGCCAAAGAGCCATGGGGTCAACCAACTGAAGCCCTATCGTGGACTGCAGTCTATTGCCGAGGTAAGACAATATAATTTATTGCATAAAGAAACTAAATTTGATGACAACAACTTTAACATACAAATTATGTTGACTATGAACTTCCTTAGATGTCTGATTGTAAATATATATACATACATACATATATGTATAAATATACATTGACGTAAAATTTCGATCCTGAAATGTGTACACTATAAGTTCATTTAATCTATATACTTCTAGGAACGTGTTGGTCGTCGACTGGGTGGCTTGCGAGTTTTGAATTCTTATTGGATTGCTCAAGATGCTTCATATAAATATTTTGAGGTAATCTTGATTGACACTCATCATAGTGCCATTCGACGTGATCCAAAAATTAACTGGATCTGCAAGCATGTCCACAAGCATCGTGAATTGCGTGGTCTTACTTCAGCAGGAAAGAGTTCCCGCGGCATTGGCAAGGGGTATAGATACTCCCAGACTATTGGTGGATCTAGGCGGGCTGCATGGAAGCGCAAGAACCGTGAACACATGCATAGGAAGCGATAAAGTGTCTATTTCATTTAAAAGTCATTTAAAGTGATTTTTGGCTAATAAATATGCGCACCATAATACAAGTTGTGTTTTATTGTTGTATATAACATCGTGCATAGGGTAGTAGTTGTATCTTTAAACAGTTAAACAGTTTTATCTTGTATATGGTCTATATCTATGGTCGTTGCAAAACGCACAGTCGTATACATGAAATAGCTATGCTAAAAGTGCATAAAGGACTTCCGTTAGTCTGTTGCAATTTAACTTGGTACATACAGTAGCTCAGCTTATTTTGTGCAGAGGTATGTAACTTTAAAGTCATGTTGCACGTAATCTCCGTATATGAGATATCAACAAAATTTTAATGCAGTTTTTTTAAGTAGTGTTCTTATATATATATAATTTTTTCCGCTTAGTTTTTTTTTATTTTTTAAGGACTAATTCACGCTGTTCAATAGTTGAACAGGGGCTGAATCTTCTTAAATGAAGAACACTTTTTTTTCAGTGTATCAAAAAAAAAAATTTTATGTTAGCTAAAAGTTAAACAAAAATTAGCTGATATTGTGCGTAAAAAGATTCGATAAGAAAATGTTTCTCAGGGATCACAATTTACGAAATACATTTACCTAAAGTTCTTGCACAAAATAAGCTGTGACATTGAAGAATTCTATATCTTAAGTTTTTTGTAAATTTAAATTTTATATGGATTTGGAAAACAGTAAACAATTTTTATGTATGTATATTGGAACACTACTTTAAAAAACTGCATTAAAATTTTGTTGATATCTTATATAGGTTACTACTTTAAAGTATGGTTGTACCTCTGCACGAAATAAGCTGTGATCTACTGTATTAGTGTTAAGTAAATACGGCTCATTTTGCTCACTTGTTCATTGCTCACTTGTTCACTGCGCATTGCTCACTTGTTCACTGTTCATTGCCTCTTTATTAACTTTTCATAAAAAGATCACTGAGGACACCATTTTAACGATATTTATGTTTTTATTCCCGGTACCCATAGGGTACAAAGGTATTATAAGTTAGTGCCAAGCGAGAATGTATGTAACAGGCAGAAGGAGAAATCTCCGACCCTATAAAGTATATGTATTCTTGATCAGCGTCACTAGCCGAGTCGATCTAGCCATGCCCGTCTGTCCGTCTGTCCGTCCGTCCGTGTGAAACAACTGATCTAAGAGACTATAAGAGCTAGAGTTACCAAATTAGGTGACAACATTGGAATCTGTTGCACGCAGATCAAGTTTGTTTTAAAATTTGGCCACGCTCACTTCCGCCCTCAAAAATTATAAAAAACGTAAAATAATGTATACACTAGTTATTTTCGGGTTAAAGTTAATAGATACAATAAATGAATAGGTTTTAGCGGACGTTTTCTGAAAATTTCAGTAAAATCGGATGATAAGCATGGAAGATATTAGAAATAACCCTCTAAGACGCTGCTATTGCAAGTTGCGCAGCCTGTAGCCGTCTAGGTCGTAGGTTCGAGCCCCGACCGCGCCAATACTTTTTTTTTCTGTTTTTTTTTTTGCATTTCTTCCTTATTCCTTTGTTATTATACCCGGAGAACAACTAGACAAAAATTTTAGAATAAAAATACAAAAAAGAAAATATTTTGGTTTTTTGTGGGATTGAGCTCGGGCCAATTTTGCAAAACGTAAATGCATCGCCTGCTTAGACACTACCTATATTTCATATGAAGCGCCATTTTCATACTAAGTATGCTTCAAAAACTGTTAACCTAATTTTGGCAGAACTGAAATAAAATTGCCAGCGATTGTTAACATCTAATAGCTTCTACATTTTTTTAATGTAAAGATGGTTTTTATTGTAATAAAAAAGTGTGTGTGAAAGAGAAAAGAGATCGACTGTTTACCAAAAAAATTGCGTCAAACTACAGAAAAGAACGAGCGTGACCAAGAAATGACAAAGAATAACAAAATTCACTTCTATAGCCCAACTTTGCCGAACTGATATAAAATGTATTATTTAAATAAAGAGGAGAAAAAATGAATAAGAATCGGAAATAAAAATGTAAGAAATTGTTTTTGGTATGAGCGGGACTAGAACTCAGAACTTTCTTGCATAGAAAATGAATGCCCATCGCTTAGACGCCTTGGCTATGCTCCATCTTCAGGAATGGACAGCGATTGTTACTTCTAATAGCCTTCACACTTTTTCAATCAGAAGGCGGTTGGTTTATTGTAATAGAGGTGCACAAAACAAGTGTGTGTAAAAGAGAAAAAGATCGACTGCTGATCAAAAAGATTGCACAAACTACAGAAAAGAACGAGCGTGACCAAGAAATGATAAAAAATAACAAAATCTAATTTTATAACACAACTTTGCCGAAAAAATGAATAGGAATCTGAAATAAAAATGTAAATAAATTCTTTGGCATGGGCGGGCTTAGAACTCAGAACTTTCTTGCATAAAAAATGCTTACCCACCGCTTAGACGTCTGGGCTATGCTCTATGTTGCGTTATGGACAGCGATTGTTACTTCTAATAGCTTCCACATTTTTCAATACGAAAAACTTTATATAAAAACTTTATATAAGCTATAGTCCTAACTTTTGGCTCAAGTAAATAGATAAAATAAATTAATAGGAATTTGCGGAAGTTTGAGTAAAATCGGATGATAAACATTGAAGTTATTAAACAATAAAGTTTCTGAGAGAGAGAGAGAGCGCGCACGTGCGTGTTGCTCAACATGTTCCTAGCAACATTTGTCGCTTTTGAGAGTTGCCCAACTTGTTCCTAGCAACATTTGTCTCTTTTGAGTGTTGCTAAACATGTTTCTAGCAATATTTTTCTCTATTTGTTAACATTTCCTTTTTTCCATGTTCATGGGCTGTTTAATTTCACCCACAATGCTTTGGGTGATCTAGCTTCAAATACGCGTCGATCATCCCGAACCGATACTCCGTTTAAATGATATTCAATAAACAAGATTTTAACGGCCTTTCCGAAACGAAAACGTTTGTCCTGTTGCTTTTATTTTATTTCACAGCTCGAGCTAAACAACTTTTGTTCAACCACTTTTTGGTTTTCCCGCGGGTTTGGCGGGAAAACAGCTGAAAAAGCTTGATTTCCCTCGCCCATAACATTTAAACGACTAAAGCTACAGAAACGTGCTACAGCTTTGCCTTGACATAATTTATCTATTTTGATAGTCACTCAAGGCCATATAGACCTTGAGATTTCTCAAGTTTTGGTGTAAAACACATATCTAGGAAAATTCGCTTTCTCGAGATATTACTCATTAAAATTAGTAGCGAAGATCCCATATACCTAAACTTTTACATGCACTATACATACATTTTTTTGTTATTATGTACATTATGTACAAATACATGTAGAGTCATATAGACACGTGCACAATTGCAATAAACTTTAAGTCCATCAAACAAAACTTAAAATATTTTAAATTTGAAAAAACGTTTTAAAATTAGTTCTTGAAGCTGTAAAGCTTTAAAATACCTAGCCTTGAAAGTAAAGACCAGCGTGCCGAATGAGAAACTAGTTAAATTATTTGTAATTTATTTTTGTTAACGTTACTATTAACCGTCACAAAATTTGATATCAGAAACTCATGAAGTTGAAGGTGCCATTGTCATTTTTATCTCAACTCGTTAAGAGGTGTTTTTATTTGATCGTCAGATGAGATGGAGAGTAATTATCTGGAAATCAAGTGGATATTCATTCCGTCAGGAGCGCCCCACATGGGTGGTGCATTGGGAGCGAATGATACAATCGGTGAAGTCACTCCTGACCAGTGTTGCCAACTCTGAGTCGTCCGTTATAGCTAAGTGGACTCTTAAAAATAGCCAAAAATGGCCAAATTTCACAAAAAAATAGCGAAAAAATAGCGGTGGCTAAATCAATTAAAAATAATATGATTTTTAAAGATATTATGGTTATTAAACGTATTTATTCAATAAGTGTCGCTAAAATATCATCAACATCAACTTCTTGTTCATTGTATACTAAGTTGATGCCAATCATACTCAACAAATTCTCAGGCACTGCGTAATTGAAACAACATTTTTCTGCTTGACGCAATCCGTGACTGGAATTAATATTGATTATAAGTTTAAATTATAAATTAATAGATTGATCTATAAATACCTTATGTCCAAAATGGAATTTAAGGTATGAATTTCCATTTTATTGCGGTGCTTTGTTTTTACAACATTGACCTGGCTAAAGACTCTCTCTACTTCGGCATTCGACCAAGGAAGGGAAAGCAGCATTATTGCAAAGGAAGCGAGGTCATGGAATGGATTTTGCCCTCCAGAATCTTTGTACGTAAACACTTTCGACCAAAATTCTCATTGTGATCAATATTTGACCACTTTATGTGGTGTATTGCTGCATATTGATTTAAAATGCGTTCAATTTGCTAACTAGCTAAACTAGCTAAGTTATTTATAAGAATAGCTAAAAATGTAGTCTCTAGCTAAATTGAGTGGTTTCAAGTTTTTGATCATGCAAAATAGCCAGATCTGGCTAGAAAATAGCTAAGTTGGCAACACTGCTCCTGACGGAAGTTATACTAGATCTCTAAAATGTCATCTTATTTTGTCTGTGCAATTAAAACCTGCAAGAAGAAATTTTTGCAGGAGACCCTGACATTGGCTGCTGGTTTTGTGATAATATCGTGCACACCAAGTGCATTGATTGCACAGTTCGGATGGCTGATACTGTTACCAAAAACATTGGATTGCACTACTGCTAAGAGACTTGTCGCGATGTTGAAAGGGAAATTATGGCTTTTATGAGGCAAACCAAAAATGGTTTCAAAGAGCTACTTATTAGTTTTCGTAGAACTAATGACTGGCTCTCGTCACTGGACTCCCAGTTTAATGGCCTAAAGCTATTAAATGGGCCCCAAAACGCAGGAAAACCACGGTTTGCACACCGCTTTTGACCGCTGCCCTACAACACAATGGAGGTTATCAACAGCTTAACAGTTGCCAAAGCCCTTATTGCAGACCACCAACGAGGCAGATATTTGTCTCTCGGATTCACCCGTCTCAAACATCTGAAGATGTTACTGTCTATATTCAAGACAGTACCAAGTCCGATAAAATTAAGGTGGAACAATTTAAATTTTCTTATGCTTGGGATATATCATCTCTCTAAACAAATGTCCCTGACGAACTCTTTAACACAATAAGCTCTGCTGATTTCTGACCTCAGTATGTTTTTGGGTCCTTACTTTGTCCTGGGACCCTTACTTTTGACGTGACAACGTCTTAAATTAGGTTGCGACTGGGAGTCACTTATGAAAAAGTGTAACGCTCGGTAACGTAACGATAACCGATAACACCGAACGAGAGAGAGGCCCGCCGAATGCCTTGCGTCTCTTTCCCACTCAACTATGATCGGTCTGCCGCGCGCGCAGCACTAGAGAATTAGGCGCATTGAATCGGCGCATGCTTGTGTCTCTGTCTTTGTCTTTCTCGAACGTTCTTGGCGTTGGAAAAACAAGAAAGCGTCATAATACAAGTTCACACGTGTGGTTAAAGTATCGTCAGCTGTGTCTGTAGTGAAAATGTGGAGTGCTTAGATTCGTCATTTACAACAACTACAACAATAAAGGTAAAAAAAATATAAGTTGGCTTTTATATCCATTTAACTTAACATATCAACAAACAGCCGGCACTTCCTAAATCCTCTCCAGAAACTGGCCATTTGCAGCCGGCACTGCCTGATCCTCTCCAGAAACTGGCCATTTACAGCCGGCACTGCCTGATCCTCTCCAGAAACTGGCCATTTGCAGCCGGCACTACCTGATCCTCTCCAGAAACTGGCCATTTGCAGCC
>VNJW01009547.1:0-20011 GCA_008042615.1 Drosophila auraria
ATTCTTATTTCTTTAGCACGCAGTATATATGTCGGAACGGTCGAAATCGGACCACTATATCCTATAGCTGCCATAGGAGTGATGGCGAAATTAATGTACAAAAATTTTTAATTTCTCTGTTTTTCAACGAATTTCTATAAATTTCGAGATATAGTCATTTTTTATAGTTCTAGAATTACGGTTTTAATTTCATTAAGATCGGACAACTATATCATATAGCTGCCATAGAAGGGATCCGTCGATTTATATGAAAATGTAAAATTCTACATGTAAAATGTAAAATTCTACATGTAAAATGTAAAATTTACAAAATTTACATAATTTGACATTTTTTTTTTGGTAATGCCAAAATGGATCGATTTTCAATGATCCAATTGCTGACTGCAAGGGTATATAAACTTCGGTTTACCGAAGTTAGCTTTCTTTCTCGTTTTTGTTTTTTTTTGTCGCTTTATGGATTTTTTTGCAAGATTATGGAAAAAGTCTTGGGCGATCTTTGGCCAGCTGGATAAAAAATGTATGGCTCTAGCCTTCTCTTATTTCAAAACTAATATTTTTAAGAGTCTAGGTAGACAAATATTTTTGTTTATTTTTTAATTTATTGATATTTTCATTATAGCTATACAATTTTTTTGCCTGATTATGTAGGAAATCTTGGGCGAATTTCTTCTTCGTCTGTCTTCTCTTTTCTTTGGTTATTTTTGGTTGCTTCATGGAATTTTAGAAGAAGCTGTACACAATCGTTAAAGGCTTACCTAAATTTATCTGATTCCCTTTTTAATAGGTTATTTATTTTCTTTTATATATTTTTTCATTTATTTATTTATTTGTTTTCTGCTAGTCAACGAATTCATATAATTTTTTTTAATAAATCAGATATTGGTAACGAAATCTTGCCCGCGCCTTCGCTTACTATTCCTAGAAGAGGGGGTAATATGTTACTTTTTGGTTTAACTTGAGTCTCGAGGGATCTCCTACCCCCACACACCCCCCACACAAGGCTTATATATTTTAGATCAGCGATTTATGTTGGTATATTACAATTATATAGTTTATTTCGCTTGAGTTTGGCTTTGAGTTGGTTTCAATAAATACAATAAATACGTATTAATTAACAGGCAACAACGTTTAGCATTAACAATTCATTAACAATTAGGAATTACGGTAAATTAAGTTAAGGAGCAGTTAGTGGAGTTTCCCCAGCCGCCGCGCGAGGGCGCCACGATTGCGCCGCCGACGTCGGCGCTGTGACGACTTTGCTGCCGCCGCAGTCGCTGCCTCTGCCTCCGTTTCTTCGGCTGCCTGTTTGCCTTGGTACGCCACTTCCTCCTCTTCTTCGTCCTCCTGTTCGCCTTCTTCCTCCTCCTCTTCTTCGCTGTCATCCTGTTGCATTTGGTTTGGGGGTTCCTTCACCTGGTGTTGGCCATCGTAGTCATCATTATCATCATCCACATTTATCTCATTGTCGCTATCGTTTTCCATTTCAACGGCCAGCGTCGTGGCCTCTCCATCCTCATCCTCCTGCTCTGGCTCTTCTGCTCCTTCTCCTTCTTCTTCGCCCTCATCTCCCTCGTCTTCTCCTTCATTTTCTTCTGCTTCGCTTGACTTCTTCACCTTGTCCTCTTCCTCCTCTTCGGCTGACGTCTCCTCACCATTGTTTGTGTAATCGATACCAACAATGTTTGGTATCGGAATTTTAGATGTCGTTGTTGGTATCGTTATCGTTACTGTTGTTGTACTTGTTGGTGTGGTTATCGCTGGTGTTGGTGTTGGTGCTGTTGTTGTTGTTGTTGTTGTTGCGGGAGCCTCAGTGGCTTTCATTGAATTGGTAATTGTTTCAATTACTTGGGGCCGCGGGCCACTCTCGCTGCCATTGCCATAGCCATAGCCATTGTCGTTATCGTTGTCATTGTCGTGGTCATTGTCAGGTGCCTCTGCCTCCGCCTCTGTCTCTGTTTCACTCTCTGCCTCCGCCTCCGCCTCTGTCCCTGTCTCCACCTCTTTCTCCGCTGGCGTCTCCGTCTGCAGCTCCGTCTGTGTGCCGTCTTCTGTAGCTTCTTCTGTGGCCTCGTCGTACTCGGTAGCTGGATCTTCGCTTTGGTCGCCAGCCATTAGCATTTCACTTTCGATCGGCAGCGGCTCGGGATCCTCCTCTTCCTGGGGTCGATGATCTTCCACTGGCTGCTCCTCTGCCACAGTATCCTTGGGCGGTTCAATAGCCAGAGGTTGGTAACCAATTGGCTGATCATCACTAAGTTCTTCACTTTGGTTGGTTGCGTTTTGCTGATCCTCCTTTGGGGGGTCGATCTTCTCCGGTTGCTTATCCAGAGATAATACATTCTCCTTTAACTGATCAATGATCTGTGTGGGACTCATCGAGGGCTTATAACCCACTGGCTCCTCCTCCACTAATTCCTCGATTAATGCTGGCTTCTTCTCAGGTTGACTCTCCCCGGGCTGCGGCTGGTAATCCTCCTGCTCCGGCGAGCCATACTCCGGCTGATCCTCCAGCTCTGCATACTCGTACTCCTCCGGATCATCGGCCTGCTGTCCCTGTGGCAGCACTGGCTTTCCATTCTTGTCCACATACTGCAGCCCACCAGCGCCCATTCGCATGCACTGGAAGTGCATCTCAAAGAGATCCGTGGTGGCCATTCGCACCACAAAGTCCATGCACATGTTCAGGTTATTCCCGACCACCGCCACATCGGTCATCTGAACGCACATGGCCATGGGCACGCCCATCATGACGGGTATGCAGAAGGGCGAGGGATTCCTCACTGAGATCCCGTACTTCGAGGAGGGTCTGCCGTTCAGAAAGACCTCCAGACGGGCCTCCTCCAGCTGGGGCACGAAGCTCACATTGGCGCAGACTGCAACGAAGTTACACATAAAAATGTTAAAAAATGTTTAAGAAAAATCGAAAAAAAAAAAAACAGAAGAAAGAAAGGGAAACAATACAACGATTTGAATTCCAGCCAATGGATGAAAGTGGCAGTGGGTGGCGGTAAATTCAGGGGCGGATCGGGGCATCGCCGCTGGAAGCGCCAACAATTTGTGGCATTTTAATTGGCAAATGCAGGCATGTCACGAAGCGAAAATAAAAGCCGCTCTCATTGTTGTCTCTGGCATGCGCCGCGCCGCCAACTCACGGCCGAGATTTGCTTGCCAAGACTGGGGAGGGGGGGAGACTTGAAAGAGACCAAGACCGAAAGGCCCGCAGGAGCCACGACTTGGACCCGCTAAGGTGATCTGATCCCAGGCGGTCTCAATTTGTGGCAGCACAGAGACTTGGCCCAATAACGTTAATAAAGTCATGAATTATGGCCCAAAAGGCTAAATGGGGTAAGTAGAGTCAAGCACATGTGCTTAAGGATACTTAGGAGGAGCTTTTGGCTTTGTATTTTGTGGTTTTATTGGGGATAATACGAGGCTAGCCTAGAGCAAGCATTTCCTTACAAGAAAATATATAAACTGCCTTCTCCCATGCAAGAGCTATATCTATGCTTTCAAAAAAACTTTAAAAATATTTTCAACTGAAAGGGAACGACCCTGAAAAGGTTCTCCTTAGTTTTCGACTCACCTTTCTGGTCAAAGCTATACTGATCCACCTTGAGGCCCGCGCAGCATGAGCACATGGGTCCACTGCACTCGCAGGGCTGCCCGAAGGTCGACCAGATGGAACCCTTCTCCGAGTACTTGACGCTGGCCAGATTTCGGCCCCGGGACACGCTCACAGTGGGTGGCAGGTAGGGCGTGTGCGAGCCAAGTTCGTAGAAGATCAGGCCGTTGCTATAGCTTCGCGAGGATATGCCAACGGGCCACACGACCAGGACAACGAAGGCCAGACAGGACACTGAGAGCCTGGGCATCATAATATATGGTTATATTTGTATCCTTTAACCAAGGAAGTCTCAAACAAAACTCAAGAAGATCACCAAACAAAAAGATATGTTATTTTCTCGCGAATTGCGCACTTTACGACTCGGGTTCGGCGTTCGGCGATCGACGTTTAACGTTCAGCGCTTAACGTTTTATGTTCAACGTTTACGTTTAATGGTAACGGAATAGCAACCGCAGTTCCAGCGGCTCTGGAGCAATGACAACCGCTCGCGATCGACGACAATTAAATATTAAAACGCTCAGCGCGCCGAGCTTTAGCTTAAAAAAGAAATGAAAACTGCTTGCCAAAGACGCCCGCAGAAGCAGAGGCAGCAACAGCGGCTGCGCAGGCAGCAGCAGCAGCGGCAGTAAACACTGCAATAGCAACAGCAACAACAACAGCAACAGCAACAGCAGCAGCAGCCTCGTTAGTTGTCGCTCGTTTTTGCGAGCAAACCATTTGTGGGCTACCCAAGACAGGGTATCATCGCTAGTCTATCAAGGAGTTTTCTTCCTGCAGATCATGATACAATTATATAAGGTAGTCTCAACATGGAGCCCATAGCTAGAACCCGTTGGGAGATATTATTATTTTTTTTTTAATTTAAAATGTAAGTCTATTATTTTATTAGAGCTTTCTGGGAAAATATAGAGCACTGCAAGCGGTTAATACAAGGAGGAAGAGGAATAGGTGCTCCGTATCTGTACTCAAGGTGGTTACCACTTATTGACAGCTAGAACTCGTTGGGAATTATAAGGCCCTTGCTTTAAAGAGGAGAGAGGAGAAATAAAAAGGAGAGAGGAAGAGGAGATGGGAAGAGAAGAGAGAAGGAGGAGACAGGATGAGAGGTCCCTCATCAGAATTCAGCGTGGTTACCACTTATCGATAGCTAGAACCCGTTGGGAATTATAGATCAACGCAAGCGGTAAGTGCGCCAATACTGTAGAGGCCTCTTTTAATGATTAAGCTTATCATACAACATTAAAATTGGTTTTATGATTTTGTTCAATATTTTGAATTTAAATAACTAAGATTTTTAAGGGCTAAAAGAAGTCCCTAAATTTTCGCACTTTGGGTATTCGAAAAATGTGCTACTTTTTAGGACAAATCAAATTTTCAAAAGGGCATAGCTAAGCTAAAAATGCATATATTTTAATTTGAAATGCTTCTCTGAGCTAGTTTTTATTATGTTAAAAAATCTGCATACTATGTTAGGAAATTAAAAAAAATATTTTTGAAAAAAAAATTTCAAAATTTTCATTGTAAATATTTAGGATTTTAAAGGCGGATCGGAATCGGCTTTTGCCTATTACTTTCTTTTTGGCTATAAGAGGCTCCCAAGAAGGCCTTATTTTTGGGGTACGAAAATAATACGAAAAATATGATATCTTTTTTGGGCAAACAAGAAAGGAATCTAACTTCGGTAAGCTTTGCAGTCTGCAATTGGATTATTCATTATTTCAGGGTAACGTAACTAGTCTGTCCAAGAGTTATCTCTCAGTGAAGCTAATCATCTTTGGCTAGATCAGAGCTGACCACACTAAGCACCCTGGTCCCCTTGCTAGCCGAAGCTGTTCCGGCATCAAAGCATACTTCTTTTTTAGCATCCCTCTGCCAAGAGTATACAAAATTCACTGCTGCCTCGGCCACAACAATTTATTTCTTCTTATCAGCGTGGTAAATCGCCAGTTACCAGTTGCTGCTGCTGCGGCTATTGCTGCTGCTGCTGCTGCTGCGCTTTTCTCTGGCCGCGCTGTTGTTGTTACGGCTGTTACTGTTAGTGCTTCTGTTTGTGTGTTGTTGTTATGCTTTTCGTTTTTCCTATGACCGACGCTTTGTTTATGTTATATGTGTTTTGAACCGATGTTACTGTTGCTGCTGCTGCTATGACTGCAGCAGTTGCTGTTTTGTTGCGTGTGCTGGTAGTTTTTTTTTTTTTTTTTTTTGTTTTATACCAAAGCCTTAAGTTTTTTCTTTTTGGGGTTGACAGTGACAAGAAAATTGCGGCGATCGTGACTGGCTGGGAAAGCCAAAAACAACAAAACCCCACACTCGTCACCCCCTCGAGATGATGTTGCTGCCGCCGAGGCTGCTGTGACCGTTGTTGTTACGCAAAGCAGTTGGGTAAGGTCATGGCCTGCGACAAACTCTGAACTCTGGGACACAATGGGAACCGCTGGCATTACAGCAATGACCGCTGCTGTAGCTGTTTGCTATTTACTATTTGCTATTTGCCATTGCCTGTTCCCACTAACTTGGTAGCTGACTCTCCCATAAACTTGGCTGATATATCGCTGCAATTGGTGCATCTGCTGCCAGCCGACAGAGGAGTGCCGTTTCTCGCCATTTCAGGATTGCTCTTAAGTCGAAATATGGTGCCTGCCTTGGCAGGGGACTTGGAGGGGTTAGAACGGAAGCTTACTTTAATTAAAAGCGATGTTGAGAGCTTAAAATTATTGTTAGGAATCTAAAAACAAGAGTGGGTTAAAGGGGTAACTCTAAAGAAGATTTAAACATTTTTTATTTTTTCAGTTCTATTAAGAGTTGACTGTAGTACTACTGACTTTTATGATCGAAAGCCCCTTAGAAATTTCCGGTCTTTTTATGCCTCAAATACCATTTATTTCTTTAGGCCCATCTTGGTTGCTATTTTGGTTACCGGTCCAAATCGCTTTAGGGCCATGCCATCCCATACTATTATATAATGTCTGGCCCAGACTGAACTCAAAACTGAATCGAACTGAAAACGCAATCTCGTTAAGCGTTAAGGGGACGAGACACTTGCCAAGTTCGACGATTGAAAAATGAGCGTTGGAAAAAGAAAAAAGCAACCAGAAAAAAAGAGAAAAATAACGAAACATAAAATGGAAATGGAAATGGAAATAGAAATGAAAAATGGAAATAAAAGTGTCGCCAACAATTAACACTAATAAGCTGTCGGCGGCGGTGCAATGTGCTTTCGTTTATGTAATGGGCCCTCACCTTCCGCCGACATCGTGATTATCAGCTGCCGCCGCTGCGTTACTGGGCATTATTATTCATTACTGATAATATCAATTGGCTACGCCCCAGACTCTTTCTTCTCTCCCTTTCTGGGTGACGCTTACGCAAAATTAATGCCACCACAGGTTGAGTGAATAACTGCGGTTCGTGGGACTTTAAATATAGAAATTGGAGCTTGCAAGGTGGCTTGAATAGTCAATAAAAGGGTTTAGAAAAGTGGCCAAAGTCATAACTTTACAGATCTTAATGCTTTATACATTAAGCAAGCCAAAACTCTGATGCTATTTCTGAAAAATAAAATAAAATAAAATAAAATAAAATAAAAGTAAATAAAAGTAAAGAAAACACTTCACTTTGAAAGTCGGGTTTCGAACCAATGACTCCCACCTTAACCATTTGCAGAAAGTGCGAGGGAGCTAGACAAAAGGTAGCAACTTTATTTTTAAATAACTCCCACATTTATCATTCAATTGTATTGAATTTTTCATAAAATGTTTCCAGGACTTCCAGAGTGTTATAATAAGAATGCTCTATTATATATATATACTATACTTCATATTATTATCCAATTTTTAGCACACAGAGAGAATTATGGGGTTCGGAAATAGAGAATCCGCGTGCTCAAATTTGTACTATTCTTAATTTGAGTACGGATTTTTAAAAAATTCCTAGATTAAGTTTTTTTGCTTACTTTGAGACCAAAAAAAAATTCAAAATAATTACAAAAGTACTCACACCAACATTAAGTACAAATATTCTGGAATTGAAATGGTTTTATCCTTAAATTGAGTACGTCTGTACTCAAGTTTGAAGGAAAGGGGTGAAAGGGGAAGAGCGGCAAGGTCCCTCTCCTCGCCCGTTATATTTTTAATATATAATATATTTAATATTGTTATTCCATAGGAAATATATTATATTATAATGGTTTTTATAAAGTTATATATATATGGTTAGCTAGAGAAATTAAAACCCCGTAAACAGATTATATATCATGCATGCAAATCCTTTTAAAAACCCTTTCTTTAAACCATCAACAAGAAAAACGCACATCACATAAATGTTTGTATATTTTTTTAATACATTTTCTTTGTTCTTGAATACATCAATTATCCTGTTGTTGTTTTTTTTTCTTTTGTTTTTTATGTGTTTTTTTACTATTTTTGGTTGCTGTTCGCAGCAACTTATCTTGAGATAGATGGTTCATCACCAAAGGTGAGCCATGTACAAAGGTTCCCCGGGGAACTCGTAAATATGTATGCGCACATGTGTAGATATATAGGTAAATATATTACTTTTCATATATATGTATATATAGTATGTATGTATGTGTGAGTGCGTTAACTCGCATGTGTGTGTATGCACAATGATATCAAAAGTTACATAATTGCATTATGCCTGACTTTATCCAAACGACGAGAGAGAATATATCGAAAAGATGTCTCGTACACAAAAAATATGTCGCCTTCTTCGCGTTTTTCATCTAAATATCCACAAGCACATGTATATTTTCTTTTTTTTAGCTGTAAATCGTATATATAAGTATGTTTCGTGTATATAAGATATAAGATATTCCTTGTTCGCCTTACAATTTCTCTGTATATATTCCCAGTGCCTCGAAAAAACCATTTCCGTTTTACTTTTTATCCCATTTGTTCTTTGCATGTTTGTTGTAAACTTTTACAAATACACAGACCGAAGAGCAGTACAAATTGTTGCTAAGTTGATCAATAAATGAGATATTATATATATTTAATTCTAGGTTCATTATAATACATACAGATAATATAAGGAAGGTGCTGCCAGCTGCTTTAGAGAGCTCAGAGAGAGGCTAAAATCGATTCAGAGACTCCTCTTAACCAACTCTGTACTCTTCTCTCCTTCTCCTTTTTTGTAATTTGTAATATTTTATATATTTTTTATTTTTAACAATGTTTTTTCTTTTGTTTTTTTTTTTTTTTCGTTTAGCTTGTTGGCTTTGCCGCTCTCAAGTGTGTGTTGAGTTTGTGTGTGCTCTCTAGATCCCTATAATCCTCCTCTTTTTTTGTTATAACCTATGTAACATATTCCTTACGCAACTAGGAAAAAAACATTTGTATATTTGGATATTCAGTTATAGGCTACATACAAAAAAAAAAAAAAAAAAAAAAAAAAAAACACGCTATATATGTTATTTATATGTATATTCCCCTATGGCTCTAGGCTTTGACTCTTGTTAGTCGAATATTGAGAAGTTGTGAGAGAGAAAGTAATGAAAAGTAAACTTATAAGAAGATAAGCTGTGACATATAAGATATATATGAAATATATGATATTATATGCTTGCATATAGGCAATCCTGCTGGGGAACTCCTTACTTAAACCAAGGAAAATCTATATTAATTCTTTAAATACAGAAAAGTGTGTTAAATAAAAAATACAAGACGGGACATCCCCCGCAGGACTTGCATACTTTCGAGTAGCCAAAACAGAAACAGTAATCGGAGTAAGTAATCAATGTGGTTTGTGCCTTATCAAGTGGTAAGCTCTAAGTACTAACAACTAAATAAATCGGCGATAATAATGTACAGAGTATCTAGAACTCCTTCAGGCTGCCGCCGCGCTTCAGCTTGGTCAGCCGCTTCAGGCTGGCGCCCAGCATGCCGCCAGAACTTGCCCGCCCGGAGCCTCCGCCCTCGTTGCCGGCGCTGCGATCGCGCTGGATGAAGGATCCACGAAACCGGACCCGTCCGCGTCCCCGGCGCTGCCCCGGCTGCTGCTGCTGCTGCTGCTGGGTCTGCATCTCCTGCTGGCTGCGCCACAGGTCGTGGAGCGGCGGATGGTGCTGGTGCGGTTGCTGCTGAAGGGTGCAGCAGCACACCAGCTCCTGCGATTATAACTTCTTCTCCCAGACCACAATGTGGGCGTCGTTAGAGTTGGCCGTCAGCGTGGAGGAGCAGCAGCTGCCGCCCGGGTTGCCCGCCTGCATGGCCTCCCGAGAGCCACCACTGCCGACGCCGCTACCTCCAGTGCTGTTCTTGTGGCTGGGTGAGCCCCCGGCCCCCGAGGTGTTGTACCACATCTGGCGCCAGTAGCCCCGGCCACCCATCAGGGTGATCACGGTCCTCGGTCCGTCGGCGCTCTGCTGCTGCTGCTGCTTGGTGTTCTGCTTCTGCTTGCGCTTCAGCGTAGCCACCGCGGCGGCGGCGGGCTTGTCCAGACCCAGACCCAGGCCAGCGGCTGCCTCCGGGGTGCTGCCCTTGGGTGTGCCGATCAGCTGGAGCTGCTGCGCCTGCTGCTGCAGCTGCTGCTGCTGCTGCTGCTGCTGCTGTTGGTGATGGTGGATGTCCGCCGTGGTCATCAGCCCGTTCTCCGATATATTGCCCAGATCACTGCCCGTGCCGGAGGTCTTGTGGCTGGCACTGCTGCTGTTCCGGGACACCGATCGGCCGCCAAAGTGCTTGATGCCCATGCTCTCCTCGCTGCCCGACGAGGTGTACAGGCTGGAGGACTTGGAGTCCACGGACCAGTTGGACAGGTCCAGGGATCTCGGTCGCGAGGCCTTCATCCGCAGGCGTCGGTCCAGGGTACAGACCTTGCCGGGAATGGCCGCCAGTTCGGGGTCCGATCGCCGCATGCCCTCGTACATCATGTCCATGAGGTTGCCCTGGTTGCCCTCCTCCGCATCGTAGTCCTCCTTGACGAAGATCAGCTTGCCATACAGGCCATAGACATCGCAGATGCCATGCTCGCTGTGCTGCGAGCTGTTGCCTCCTCCGGCCGAGCCTCCAGATGATCCTCCTCCGGCTGCGGCGGCTGCAGCGGCTGCCACAGCTGCTGCTCCTGTGGCGCCCAGGCCGCGGGGCAGGGTCTTCGACATCCGGTTGGGATCGTCGCGGAAACGCTTGCGATGGAAGGCCGGCGAGTTGGCCAGCGAGGCGCGTATCTTGGCCGTGAAGCTCTGATCCAGCGAGTGCTGCTTGTCCAGCTTGGAGCTGCGCGGCGAGGCCGAGGCCGAGGCCGAGGCTGCTCCTCCAGCTCCCCCTTCGGCGCTCGGAGTAACCTCCTCCTTGACCAAGTCGCGACGCAGCACCACCACAGCACTGTCGTCCAGCTCCAGCTGGTCCACCTTGGGATCCGCATCGATGGCGGGCAGCTGGAGATCCTCGCCCATGCTGGGCACCGGCGGAGCCACGGCCACCGTTGGCGGCTTGTACGCCGGATAGACCTTGGGGATCAGCGGCAGCAGGAAGGTGATGGGGCCAAAGTGCGCGTGGCAGGACATGTTGATGCCGCCGCTGATGATGGGCACTCCCTCGAGGCGGGGCAGGGGTATGGTCACCGCAATGCCCACGTTGGTGCCCACCCACAGGAGGCCCTTGCAGGCCATCAGGGCTGTGACATAGACGGCGCTGTTGTTCAGCGGCTGCTCCTTCTTGCCGTCGTGCCGCAGGACACTGGAGGCGATGTTGATGTCCTGCAGGTGCTTGAACGTCTCCGTGTGGTACAGGCAGAGCATGGTCGAGTTCTTCAGCGAGATCCACAGGCCGATGCCCGAGTGGGCCATCAGATTCACCTGCTGGCTGGCCCCGTGCTGGACCTCGAAGCTCCGCTGGATCTCCCCGTTCAGGGCGTTCATCACGTAGACCCGATTGCCGCAGGAGGCGTAGATGCACATGTTGATGGGCAGCAGGCTGGGCACGGCCAGATCCGAGTCGCCCAGCCTGACGGGCTGCGGGTCGCGCAACTGCCAGGCCCCGTCGTGGCCGCGTCGAAAGATCAGGACGGTGGCCCCCGACAAGGCCACATAGACGGCATCAAAGTGGTAGAGGATGCGCTGCACGGCCCCTGGCACCGAATAGCTGCCCAGCTGCTCCTCCTGCTCCGGATTCCGGGCGGAATAGACCAGCAACTTGCGACTGTCCGTGCCCAGCCACACGAGATCGTCCAGCAGGCTGGCCGGCTCATCTCGTCCGCCCACGCCCCGCACCTGATCCAGACCCTTGACGAACTCCAACGCCGAAACCTGCGTCTCGAAGAGGTCAAAGGAGCCGGCCTCGCGCAGGTTGCCCGCCTGGTGGGGATGCTGGGCCAGGACGGTGATGTGCGAGGAGGTGCCGTCGCTGCTGCACATCCACAGGTAGTTGAGCTGCTTGTGCCGGCGTCGCGCGTTGCCGCTCTGCTTCGTGTCGTTGGCGATGCTGTAGTAACATCCACAGCGCACCTTTAAGGGAGTCAAGGGAATCCTGATTAAAAACCAATCTTAGATGGCTTAATCCATCATTAGACCTACCTCGGTTTGATGCTGTGACTTGTAGACTGGCATCGCCTTGACAAACAAAGGCATCTTGCGCGACTGCTTCTGCTGGACGGCCTCCTGGAGCTGCTGCTGCTCGTGCGTGTGCGTGTGGCGGGGATCGGGCGAGCAGCCCGAATGCGGCTGCTGATGCTGGATGATGGGCTGCTGGTGGTGGGAGCCACCCCGCTCCCAGGCCGGGGAATTGTTGGGGTCGAGGGCCAGCTGGGCCAGCCGAAGCTCGGTGATCCACTCCTTCTTGACCGACGGCGTCTGCGTTTGGAATGTGAAGGACTCCTCCTTGCCGGACTTGTGGCGGCCGTTCAGCGTCAGGCAGCACGAGTCCACCCAGGCCATCTCCTCGTCCTTGCGCTGGATCGAGCCCTGGATCAGGTTGAGCACATTGCGGGTGGTGTTCGCATTGAGCTCCTTGTAGGTGCCCTTCAGGCTGCCCACCAGGTCGTGGATGCGCGAGATCACCTCGTAGTCGTACATCAACGTGCTCATCTCGCTGCAGAGATTGTTCGCTCCGCTGGTGACCTGGGCGGCCGGCGAACGGGACTCGCCCAGGAGTCCTCCGGATGTGCTGCTTCCCGGCAACGAGCTGTTGGCATAGGGACTGCCGTTGTTGGCGCCGTTGCTGCCATTGGACTTTAAGCTGCCGCCGCGGTTGAGTCCTGGAGGGGGAAAGGGAGTTAAAACCTGAGTTCCGATCTGATCCTGCCACACTTACCCGCTGTCAGAATCCTCGAGAGCGTGGCCGATGTGGTGTTGTCCACAATCTCCACATCGTTGACGGGAAACATCCACTTGAAGGTGAGCTTCTCGGTGGCCCCAAAGTCGTGCGACTGCTTGGGCGCCACCGACACACAGATCACCTTGTCGTTGAGCAGGAGCAGGCGCCGCTGCTTGCACTTGACCATGAAGCCCGCCTGGTTGAACTCCATGTGGGTGACGTTGTCCTCGCGGAGCAAGTACCGCGGGCGCGGATGTCCGCCAGCGGTATCGCTGACACTGCTCAAGCTCAGCGAGCGGGCGTTGAAGGTGCCCGAAATGTGGCCCAGCATCTCCTTGAAGGCCTGATACTGCTCCGCCTCCCGCTTGCTCTCGTTCAGCAGCTCCGCGAGCAGCTCCAGCTGGGACAGGGCCATCTGCAGGGACATGCGATCGTGGTGGCCCTGCGGCGTGTACTTGAGCAGGTCCTGCAGGAACAGGATGAACTGGGGGAAGCGCTGCACTGGCTTCACCATCAGCCCGAAGAAGGAGAGGCGATCGTGGGCGCTGATCTGTTTGACTTTGAAGAAATCGGCCAGCGCCGACTTGCGCTTCTCCTCCATCTTGGCCAGCTCCATGGCCGCCGAGAAGTTATTGATGAAGCCCGAGTAGAGCTCCAGGAGCTGCGGCTTCCCGAAGGCGCCCACAAAGCAGTCGCCAATCTTCTCGTCCCGATCCCAGTTGCGAACGCACTCGGCCAGGGAGATGCGGAACAACTTGTGCGAGTGCAGGATGTCCGGCAGGCAGTGGAACAGGGTGGCGATCTTCACCGGATTCAGCACGGGCGGGCTGCACTCCTCCAGCGGTTTCTTGTAATCCTGCCGGAGGTGTTAGAGCAAGGTAATAGGGATTAGAGTCAAGGATAGGGTTGTTTTTTGGAGGCAACACCAACCAGAAAACATTTTTAAATATATTTTGAAGTAGGTATACGTTTCTGGGTAATTTCTTGAAATATTTTCTTTAATTTCTGGTTAAAAAAATAAATAAATAATAAATAAATCAACTTAAACAAGACTCCATTTATTATTTATACATTTTCTGACTTAAATATTTCAGAAAAGGAAGTTTTGAACAAAGAACCAGGGAAATTTCGGATCAAAAATAAATTAAATAAACTCTATTCGTTTCTTAGTAATTTCTTTCAATATATTTTTTATTTCTAGCTTAAAAAATAATCAAATAATAAGTTAATCATCCTACAAAAGTTACCAATAATTATTTATATAATTAAGGAACAAAAAGCAAACGAAATTTCAAATCAAAAATACATGAAACAAACTTTTTTCACTTTTAAAAATCAAACTTCTGGCTGGTGCAACCCCTATAAATAAATCTTTTTGAAATATTTAATCTTCCTCTTAGAAAATCAGGGCTTTGATTTCTTAATACTTAATTTAATTAATTAATTACCTACAATATCTGGTTTATTTCTAATTTTTGCGACTAGTTGATGGAGTTGTGGGTGAAATGATGATGCTGATGGGTTCGGGTTCGATTACTTGGTTGGAGTTTTTTGGGCGTGTGTGTAAGTATTGGGTTAGTGAGTGAGTTTAGTTAGTGAGTGAGTGTGAGTTAGTTCAAGAGAAAGTTAGTTGGTTGGTTTTAATTATATTTTACGACGGTCAGGTCGGCATTTATGGGAAGAGAGCATGGCATGTAAAGAGATTAAATGATTCGAAATGAGATCTAATGTTAATCAGAGGTTAAATGCGTTGGTTAAATGGGTTAACATGGGGTTTAAATGTGGCATGCATACTTGTATATATATATTCCTGATCGGATTAAGCAGAGAGGCCATTCCAAAAGCCTTCAAGCTACCAAATCTCATAATATCTCATCTCATATATAATCTCAACAAAAAAGAGCAAAAATATATATTTATTTTTTATTATTTTTCTGCGCAAAAGATGGACGACACCCAGGATCAGGATTTGCCAGACAAGAAGCAGACGGAAAGGGATCGCGTCATAGCCGAGGCTATGGCCAACATCAAGCTCTATGTGGAGCATGGCCAGAACGAGGGGTTTGTCCAGATAAAGCCGCCAAAGTTGACCCGATTTCGGTTGCCAGAAGAGGATAAAGATCCTGCAGACTGCCAGGATCTCCTGGAAAGCGAAGTAGTTCAGCCCACAGCCGTTGAGCGATGGACTCGTAGTGAGGTGCTTGCGCAGGTGGATCATATCAAGGAGGAGGATATGGAATATTTTGGCAAGACACTAACGGACGAGCTCACCGGCGAGCAGTACATGCTGGTGCCCATCGATGTCGATGTACTCATTAACCCTGCAACTCTGACATCGGCCAAGCAGCTCCACGACTCCTACGAGTTGCTCCTGAAAGCTGAGCCAGTCCCCGAAGGGACCACCATTTATGTCCCACAACCAGGGGAACCGGTAGAAGTTGATCAGAATCAGGTCCCAAGGGTACCAGTGGGGAGTCAGTTCCAGAAGCACGAGTTTCAGGTGCCCAAACTCTGTTTGGCCTTCGAGCTCATCTTGGCCGCTGATTTGCCGGGGCCAAAGGACTCCCAGGTGGGCCTACGGCTGGATGGCAAGCTGCCATCGAGTAACCTGAGCCTGTCTCCCGGCTCAGAGATGAAGTTGTAAGAGCTTTAAGTCTATGGAATATTATTAGAAATATGTTGAATATTTCTTAGACTTCGGCAAACCAACTCCCAGTGGATTCTAGTAAACATTAATCCTAAAACTAAATTAAGGCTACAATAAATTCTATCAAGTTTTAAGCAATAATAAAAAATTGAGCAGATATTTTATGTGCTGACTTTAGGCTTGGTTTCCTTACAGTAAGAGATCCCCTTTCTATATCTTGCTCGCTCTCTCTTTCACGCTTTGCCTGCAATGCACAAGCAAAGGGGCAACAACAGCTTATAAGTTCCGTTCTTTCAGTAGCTTTAAATGAGAGCAAACTATGCTCTCTCGTCGCTCTCCCTCTCTCTCCTCCTTTCACGCTTTGCCTGCAATGCACAAGCAAAGCAGCCACACTAGCTTATGGGTTTCACTCTGTAGGAAACGATTGAATTTTTTTTTTTAATAAGTACTCTGAGAGAGCTTACAGACTGGACAAACTCTACTGCTGATATATATCAACTACAGTTCTACATAAGTTATATATATATATATTTTTTTTTTGTGCACATGATCTGGTTTTAAGGGACCTCCACTTACATTGACTAGTCGCTGCAGGGTGGCCACATACGAGTTCTCACTGTGGACGATGGCCGCCACGATGTGACGCCGCTTCAGCTGCTGCGCCGAGAGACCGGCAGGGGCGGGCGGCAGCATCGGAACAATTAGACGACTTTGGGCGGTACGAGCTGTTCCGTTGGCCCGACTGCCCGGCGTCAACATCAGGTCCATGTTATCCATGAGCCGATTTCCATCGGCGGTTCCTCCGTCATCCTCGTACTTTTTACATAAAGAATATACAAGTTATTAGTAAATAGTATTCTACTATTCATAATATTTTAGAATTTAAAATAAATTAATTAAATTAAATTAAATAATAAAAATTTTAAATAAATTTATATATTTTTGTAATATTTATTTGTTCTTTAAAAAGTTGTTACAAAGCTCTTTCGGGCTCTAAGTTCTAGATTTTTATTAGCCACAGACTGATACACAAACGGACAAGTAAACAGACGGACGAACTCACAAATGAACAGATGAACAAATAAACAGACGGACAAATGAACAGAAGGACCAATAAACAGACGGACAAAAGGACAAACGGACAGATTGATAAATAAACAGACGGACAAGTGAACATACGGACAAACAGAGAGACGGACAAGCGAATAAACGGATAAATTAACAGACGGACAAGTCAACATTCGGACAAAAGGACAATAGGGCCAACATACAGACGGACAAAAAAACGCACGGAGAAGAGCACGGACGGACAAACGCACAAGTAAACAGACGGACAAACGAACAAATGAACAGATGAACGGACGGACAAAAGGACAAACGGAGAGACTGATAATTTAACAGACGGACAAGTAAACATACGGACAAACAGACAGACGGACAAGCGATTAATGGAATAATTTAGCAGACGGACAAGTCAACATACGGACAAAAGGACAACAGGACAAACATACAGACGGACAAATGGACATTGGAGAAGTGCACAGACGGACAAACGGACAAGGCTAAATCGACTCGGCTGCTGATGCCTTAGCTTAAAAAATTCCCCTTTCGATTTAAGTTAAAAAATCTCGCGCTTATGCTCACCTCTGGTACTCCGGGCATCATCTTGCTGGCCCCAAAGCTCGCCAACTTCTGGGTCGAGGCGGCGTCCAGCGCTGCTTCAGTGGTGCCTCCTCCTCCTCCTCCTCTGGCTTCTCCTCCTCCCAACGAGCCACCCTTGCCCCCACTCGACCCCGAGTCGGGTGTATCGAAGCTAGAGGCCGTGGAGTGGCGACCATCGCGTCCGCCCACGTCGTACTGGTGCGAGGATCCGCGGCGTATAGAGAACCATCGGGATAGGCGACCGCCCGGCGACTCGCCCGGCGTGGTGGCATCTTCGCGTTGGGAGCCACCTCCTGGTCCCACGCCAGTGGCGCCACCTGATGCCATGGTGCAGGCGCTGGCCCTGCGCAAGATCATGTTGTTGCTGCTGCTGCTGCTGCTCTCAGTGGCTGGGGACTGGCCGGAAGCGGCAACGGATGCGGATGCGGAACCTGTGGTGCTTCCAATGGCGGCCGTGCGCCATTTGTCAAAGGACAAATGCTGCTTGGCCTTGTTGAAGGTGGAACGCAATTGCGAATTGCGTTGGTTGCCGGCGCTTAGCGAACTCACGCTGCTGCTGGTCTGCTCCTCCTCGGTGAGATTCAGCTCCTCCTCGTGGAGATCCGGCTTCTTGTCCAGATCTCGATCCCGCTCGCGCTCGCGGCAGGGGGACTTGTTGTCGCGATCGCTGCTGCTGCTGCAGCTGCTCCGGCTGCCCGCGACGCCAACACCAACGGCAGCCTGGCCACCGTTGGCGCTGAAGCTTCCGCCGGCAATTGTGGTGCCGCTATAGGGGTGGGCGGCGGTTTCACCCGTCTGATCCCGATCTGGCTGGCCCCGCTGATCCCTCTCCCGCTGCTCGGCTATCCTTCGACTAAAGGCGCTGTGCAGCTGGGCGGTGGTGATGCTGACACTGGACTGCGGTGGGGCCAGGAAGGAGCCCTGCTGGCGCCGATGGCTGAGGTGCTGAGCGTGGTGCTGGTGGTGGTGGCTCTGGTGATGCTGCGGCTCGTCCAAGGTGTCCTCCCATGAGCCGGAGCTTAGCTTGTGTTCATCTGCAAAGGTGACAAAACAAGGGGCCATGAGTTACGAGATAAAGACAGAATCCAGCGAATATAATAATATTTCATTCAAAGATGAAGTCATTCGTCTCGAGTATTTATTGTATATATGTATTGCCAATTTGAAAACCCCCGGCTAGGTGGGGTTAATTTCCAAGTTCCAATATGCAAATGAACAGGAGTTGGCCATGGCCCTCATCATGGCTGCTTGTCATCGCGGTCGCAATATTACCTTACCCCGTCGTTAATTTCTGCGGCCTGGAACTTGCTGAAATCAAAGCCAGAATGCCGCCACAACTGTTCTGGCCGAGACTCATTCATTCGGCCCAGTCTCGTGTGTGGGTTTCCCGCCAAGAAGGCCAGAAAAACAGCAGCAGCAACTCCTACACACTCCGCCACGAGCACTCAGCCACTCCACTACCAGCATATGGACAACTACCACCATTATTTCGCCAACAGAACGCCACTAGAGAGACCAGGCTTCAACCAATGCACTTGGAGAAACACAACCAAGCTTTCAATTAAGGAACTGGCAACATGTTTTGGGTTAAAATTGAAAAAATGGCTTCATAGAAAAAACTAAACATATGCTTTGGCATGGTTAATAGCCGATCTGGTCACATTATTCATTGGTTTCATGCTTTATAATTGATCTGGTCACATTATTTGTAGTTTTCGTGTTTCATAATCAATCTGGTCATATTATTCGTTCATGTCATAATTTGTAATAAATTTGATCACATTATTATCTAATTTCAGGCAAAATGTTCCAAGTAAAAATTAAACTTTATCAAAAATTAGAAAAAAAATTGGGATTCATAGACATTAACTAAGAAAAAAGGTTATATCACGATCCTTTTTGATCTGGTCACATTATTCTTGTGCTTGATGATACATAATCGATCGGTTCACATTATGTCTTCGTTTAATGAATTATATTCGATCTGGTTACAATACTTCTTTAGTTCCATGATTTTAGATCATATCTTGCCACTTTATTCCTTGGTTCAATGCTTCATAAATAAAGCTGGTCACATTATTCTTTGGTTCCATGATTCATAAATCCACAAAATCGCATTAATAATTGATTTTCATGCCTTGTAATCAATATTATGGTAAATTTCTGTTATACGGGCCCCTTCCAGAAATTAAAAAAAAAAAAACCGTAGATAGGGGGTGTTGAAACAAGCATTTGGGTAGAAAAATTATGTTGGGGACGCTCTTAGTTTAGTCGCAATTAATTTTTGAAGTTTCCATACAAAATTGGTTCGGCAATCATAACAAACACGCACACTGACAAATTATGAATACACAGAATCCAAGCACCTGGCTGTGTGATCGTCGCGGTACAGTGGTCTGGGAAGCTTAAAATTTTTGTTAAATTGTGCTTAGCGTAAATACTATATATGTCGACCCTATGCACACTTTGAATACATTTATGCGTGAAATATAAATAAAACAAAATATTTGAGAACGTAAAACACGTAGTAATGAACTTATTTTTAATTCCATTTTTTTTTATTTCAATATTAAGGTTATATTATATATATTTATTTTATTTTTCAAAACAATTTTTCGCCTGCGGCGCTACTTTAAATATTCTTTATTAATCACACCCTTCTTAATATATAATTTTAATTATAATATTATATATAATATAATCTTAATATTGAAATACAAAAAAAATTTTACAAAAATTTCAAACTTCACAGCCCACTGTACCGCGACGATTCCACATACAGGCGCTTGCAAGTGTATTCATAGTTTG